>APFE030353135.1:29304-54598 GCA_000404065.3 Pinus taeda
AGGACAACCATACTTGTGGAAGTGACATGTTAGATATGAGTCTAGACCTCGCTCTATGATTATTACTTTTGCAAATAAGTTGTATGGGATACTGGAGGTAGCCTGGCCTACTGCCATCTCTTTGAGCTCTACAAAGCAATGCAGTAAGATCATTTCACAGAATAGGAAATTTTTTTTCCTTATGATTCACCCTGAGGGAAAGAAGAATATTGTGGCCACGGCTTCCAAACAGGGCTCCTCCGTATAACAAAAATAAATGAATATGGTCATGGAGGAGTACAAGGACATTTTCACCTCACCTATGGGGGTACCTTTGCACTGTCAGGTCAAGCATTCCATCTATTTGACCCTAGGCGCACCACTACCCAATGGACCAATCTATCGACACTCCATTCTAGAGAACAATGAGATCAAGAAGTAGATTCAGGAGATATTGTAGAAAGGGCACATCAGGCCAATCTCATCACCCTATGGAAGCCTGATTATATTGGTGCAAAAGAAGGACGAGACTTGGAGACTTTGTATTGACTATCGAGCATTGAACAAGATCAATATCTGGAATAGCTACCTAATCCAACTGATTGATGACCTTCTATACTAGCTCAAGGGGGGAATATTTCAGCAAGATTTACTTGAATTTTGGTTATCACGAGGTGCATATTGAACCCTCTGATGTGTGGAATATTGCCTTCAAATCCAAGGATGGACTTTTTAGATGGTTGGTCATGCCTTTCGGTTTGACGAATTCCCCTGCAACCTTCATGATATTGATGGATGACATCTTGCGGCCCTTCACCAATGTATGCATGGTGGTGTATTTACCTGATATCTTGATCTTCAGCCAGAGTTGGGAAGAGCACCTCCACCATATTCGACAGATCCTCCAAACACTGCGAAAACACAATTTGTGTGCCAATTTGGAGAAATCCACTTTTGGGATGACCCAAGTTCAATATCTAGGGTATGTCATTGATGATCATGGTGTGCATGTGGACCCAGCCAAGATACAAGTCATTCAAGATTGTCCAGCCCTGACCACTCTAACAGAGCTCTGCAGCTTTCTGGGTCTTACCAATTTCTACCGCAAGTTCATCTTGGGGTTCTCTCATATCACTTGGCCTTTAAGTCAAGTCACCAAGGGTGGAGCGAAAGCAAAGTTATTTTTGTTTGAAACCCAAAAAAAGGCATTTTTCGAGATGAAGCAGTGTCTTTGCTCTGCACCAGTGCTCACATTACCATACCTACAACAACCATTTGAAATTGAGATATATGCCTCCGACTATGCTATTGGTGTAGTTCTGACTCAACTGGGTCATCCAGTAGCTTACCATAGTGAGACACTTTCAAAAACAGTCTGAAAGTATCCTACCTATGACAAAGAAATGTATTCCATTGTGCAGGTTTGTCATTAATGGAAGCATTACATTATGGGGAAGGAAACAGTCATCCACACAGACCACCAACCCCCGCAGTTCATGCAAAAACAAGGGAAGTTGTAGAACGATAACCATCATAAATGACCCACATACCTGCAAAAATTCCATTTGAACATTAAGTATAAGAAGGGAAGCACCAATAATGATGCAAACTACCTCAGCCAACCACCAATCATGGTGTTAATCACTGTGCTCGACTCCTATGGGCATGAGACTTCGAGGTGGCCGTATCTTCACGAGAGTGATCTAGAATTTGAAAACACATACCAGAAACTCCTGGAAGGTAAGAAAGTTCCAAATGTTCACCTCCAAGACGCACTGTTATGCCACCTGGGACACATCTATGTTCCTTTAAACGAGCATGCCAAGATGATTTGGGAGGTGCATTACAGTGGAGTCGCTAGAAATTTTGAAGTAGAGAAAACAGTGGTAGTACTGCAGAAGTATTTTTATTGGCCAAAACTTCTTTTTGATGTTGGGAGGTACATTAAATCCTGCACTGTTTGTGCCATTTCCAAACCAACCATCAAGAAGAAAGGCCAATAGACTCCTCTTCTTACTCCTAGTCGACCTTCGGAATCCATATCCATGGAATACATGCCAGTCCTTCCTTCTACTAAGCATGGAAACAATTGTGTTTTCGTGGTCGTTGACAAATTATCTAAGATGGCCATAAGGGTGGCCTACAAGAAGAGTATCACAGCAGAGGCCACTGCTAAGCTCTTCTTTGAGTGAGTGTGGGTACACTTTGGGATCCCACAGTCCATTGTCTTAGATCAAGACAGCATATTCCTAAGTGCATTTTGGTCAAGTCTCTGGTCGATGTTGGATACCAAACTCACTAAGTCCATGACTTTACATCCCAAAACTTATGGCCAAACAAAGGTCATCAACAGGATGATTGTACACATTCTGCACATGTATAACTCGAAGCATCCACGCACATGGGATGAAAGCCTCCCTATGTCCAACACAACTACAAAAAATTCTCGACGGCCCATTGGACCACAACCCCTTTCAGCTAGGGCTGGGATTTGTACCATTATGTCCCATTGATGTGGCCATACCATTCGCAGCTACTTAGGCATATTCAGTTCACATCCAGTCCAAAGTTGATAGGGCTAACAACTTCATTGAGCACATTTGTCACATCCACCATCAGGTACATGATATATTGGACAAAGCTAATGCTAAGTACAAGCAACACCATGATCAACATCGGGTACTACACAAGTTCTAGGTGGGTGACAAGATTTGGCTACATTTGTAGAAGGAGTGCCTCACTGGACCCCACCGCTAGCTTTACCCACTCTGATATGGGCCATACACCATCACCAAGACTATAGGGGACAATGCCTTTGAACTCAATATTCCATCGTTCCTTGGTCTGCAACCAGTGTCCAATGTAGACCGCTTTCAGTCCTACTTTCCACCATTGCTAGACACATCCAACATTGCAGAACAACTCACACCAACATAGCTAAACCCAAACTGCATGGAATAGGCCACAACTGATCAGATCATGGACACACAAATCAATAATACTCACCAGCAGAAGATCCAACTATATCGGGTTGTCAAAGCTGACCAACTCCTGCACCAAGGCAAGTGGCTCACCAAGGACCAAGTTCAACAGAAATATCCCCATCTCATGGATGCACTCAACATAATGGGGACCATTTCTTCGTGAGGGGAAGGATTGATCCAGGTGGATATTAGTGGCCACCAACCTATTCCACCTGGATCCCCAACACTATCTCTTTCATTTTTTTAGTTTCCTTAATTGTAGCAGAATTCTATTTTGGGTAGTTTTTCGGGTCCTGAACTTCTGGAGACGTTTTGAGGCCCTAAACGACGTTTTTTGGGGAAAATTGGCAAAATATGGGACTTGGACTAATGTCTGCATTCAAAATTTTTATTCCTCATATAGATATTTCTAACAAGGTATTGTGCATGTGAAATGGAGATCATATGCCAAAGTTATGACCCCGGGAAGTTGATGTACCTCTTTACCCAATGGGGCCCATAGTTTTGGCGCTTCATCTCCTAGGATTAGGTTTATGGATGTTTATGGTTTTCCATTGTTCCTCAATAATAAATAAACCTTCAAGCCTCATTGTAAGACAGTTCAAAGGCATGTAGTCACTACATATCTTCTTAGAGATAAGCTACCATTGCCCGAGCTAGTTTATTTCCATTTTGTTTGTAAGCATATTTCAGTATTTGATATTAATGAAATGAAGTGTTATTTATGTTGCATCTCCATATTTATTGTTATATCTGTGATTTGTTGCGTTCCTATTTAAGTTCAGGTCAGTTGCCATAGGGTTTGAAGGACCTATTGAATATGTTGCAAGTGCTATGCCCAACTCTTGTTGAAGATGAGGATGTCATCCAAATATACAACCATGAACAAATTGGTGAAATGCCACAAGATGTCATCCATTAGCCTCATAAAATTTGTAGGGGAATTTGTCAACCCGTAGAGCATGACCAACCACTAAAAAAGGCACTCCTTGGATTTGAAGGTGGTCTTCCACACATCTGTGGGCTCTATTGGAATTTGGTGATATTATGAATTCAAATTAATCTTGTTGAAGTACTTGGTCCCTTGAGCTTGTCAAGAATGTTATCAAACTGTGGGATTGGGTACCTATTCCTGAAGGTGATTTTATTCAGTGCCCGATAATCAATGCAAAGTATCCAAGTCCCATCCTTCTTATGTACAAGTATAGTTGGGCTCCCACATGGTGAGTAGATTGGTTGAGTGTGCCATTTTTCTAGAAACTCTTGGATCTACTGCTTGATTTCCTCATTTTCCATAAGAGAGAAATGATATATTGGCCCATTGGGTAGAGGAGCTCTAAGAGTTAGATCGATCGATTATTTGACCTAACAATGCAACGGTACTCCTGTGGGTGAGGCGAAGATGTCTCTATATTATTCCATGACATTATCGACTTACTTTTATTGCATGGAGAGACCCTTTCTAGGAGCCATGGATGTGGCCACGATATTACCCTTATTTTGAGAATGAATTAGAAAGAAAAAAATCCCTAGTCTAGGAGATGCTCTTACTACATTGCTTAGCAGAAATAAAATAGATGGAAGTAGGAGGGGATACCTCTAGTATCATGTATATTTTTTTCCCAAAGTAATAATAACAATGCGAGGCTTGGAATCATACACAACATGATGCTTTCACAAATATGGTTGACATAATAAAACATCACAAACTTCAAGAGGAGAAACATCATACAGTACCTCGTCTGTGAAGGGCTTGATGCTATAGGGAAAGAGACACTATTGGCTGACACAGAGATCTCGTCCTTGGTGGAGCCACCCGGTGGTATATGATTGTGCGTTTGGTGTGGTAAAAAATCCCAACCACTTAAAAATCTCTACTGAGAGACGTTCTTTTGTCTCCCACTGTCGATAATGAACTCCAGTAGAGAACCCTTAACCCACATATGTGACTGACAAAGATGCTCCCCCTCCTTTGGATCTTCGAACTTAGTGTTTTGTACCTTGGTGGTGGAAATGGTGGCATTGGGTTCTACATTAGTAATTTTCTTCCCGTTATCATTCCCATTATCATGTTCTAGCTCAAAATTAGAACATTCATCGAAATTTGAAGCTTTTATCTCAACCACCAATGAATTATTGGCATGAAACTCATTTGTATCGTGGGTGGGGCTCTTGTGGAAATCACACCATTTTCATGTGTCCCTATTTGTCTTCGTGGTGTCATTATTTTCCTGTGGCTTCAATGGGTTGTCCTGGGTTGTTCCATCTTAGCTCTGTCCTTTTTCTTCTATTTGGGGGTGCTCTTGTGCTACTTCAAATTTGCTAATCCAAAGTCTCACTTCTTTTGTTTAAATTTTTGTTCAATCTTGGAAGCATATCGGTATGCTGCACCAAGCAAGGAGATGTCCGGAACTCCAATTCTTCCTGAATTCATTTGTTCAAAAAACCGCGGTGCTTAAACACCAGATGTCGATCAAAGTCTTTGATACCCAAATTTGTGCATAGAGTATGAAAAATATTTGTGATCTCATGCACATCTTGGTCCCTTTTCTTCTGTAGTGTGGTCCATTGTATGTACTTGTATTCATACCTCCCAACAGGATAATATTGTCCCTTGATAGAATCTCAAAAAGAGTTTCAATAAGGTGTGATTGTAAACAGAGAGGGTTCCTCCACCCTTTTCTCGCAGTAAATTTCAAACCAGCCTTTCACATGGGGGTTGGCCTTAAGTAGTGCAAAAGTAATCTTTTCACTATCAGAGAAACTATGGATCGAAAAATAACCTTCCAGTAAACTTAACCATTTATCTACAACATTAGCATCTATATGATCTTCTAAAATAGGAATATCAAATTTATCTTGTACCTTGAAGGGGGCAACGCCTTCGAAGTGACTACAAGATGAAGATGTGTCGCCTGTTGGCATCCGCCAAAGGATCTGGGCCATAAATTTTTCCATCAGATCATTCCTTTTCCACTCAAGGGATTATTCAAGCATTAGTTTGATAGGATCTCCTACTCCCTCATCTTTCTTTTCTTCTGCCATAGGAATCCATTGGTGTCGGTAGGGACAACCTTGCAAGGGCTCAATGAGTTCAAGTCTCAACTCCTTATACCTTGAACTCGATGGGGACATGCATAGAAAAATAGAGAAATAGTAGACCACTCTAATACCACTGATCCAAAATTTTGAAGGAACAAAATGAAATGCAAATTGAAATAGAACACAAAGATACAACGAAAAAAATAAATAAATAAATAATAATAAATAAATAAATTTAATTCATAACAAGTAATGAATATTGTTTACATACAACATGGAATAAACTAGCTCAAGCGATGGTAGCTTATCATTGAGAATATATGTGATGGCTACATTCCTTTTGAACTATGTTACAATGAGGCTCAAAGGTATTTTTATCATAAAGAAGAAGTGTGAAACCATAAGCCTAGGAGATGAAGCACCAACTGATTTGGGCCCCGTTGGGGTAAGATGGACTGCCAACTTCCCCGAGTCATAACTTTGGAATATGATATCCGTTTTTCTATCATAATGTCTTGTTTCAAATATCTCCACGTTGAAGTGAAAAAATGACATGTAAATTATATTTTGGAAATTTTTACAGTCCCTTGTTTTCCCACAAAATGTCATTTAGGACCTTAAAACAACTCCAGAAGTTTAGGACCCAAAAAACTACCAAAAATAGAAAGTTGTGCTAGAATTAAGGAAACTTAAATGAAACAATGTTGGGAGTCTAAGTGTAATAGGCAAGTGGCCATGAATATCCACTTGGATCATTTTCATGTAGATTCCTCTAAAATGGTTTCTTTGTTATGAAGGCTAAGACCATATTTGATATAGGGATACCTTTGGCTGCTCTTTTCCAATTGTAGATGATTGGTTTTCTCTTCTACGTCACTTCTTAGTGAAAACACATCAACTTCCAAACTTTCACCTTGATTTTATTTTTCCTTTAGTTGGATTCCCAAACTTTCTTCAATTATTTTTTAATATTCTAATTGGGTTTTTAATCTAATAATTTCTTCTTTAGAAACATACTCCTCGTCAAGAATTTGAAGTAATTTTTTTATCCTTATTTTCAGCTGTGAGCCTTTTTAAATCTACCAAAAATTAGTCAAGCTCAACTTCAAGTGCCACTATTCTTTTTTGTTTTTCAACTTCAAAATATTTTGATGAACAACTCAAGTTTACCTCATAACCGCCTTAAGTTAGGGCTTACCTCAATCTTCATTTTCATTTTCAAAACATGATTTCTTCCCTTAACTATCAACAACTTTTGCACTTGGACTATGAATTTCAACTGGTTGGTTATCATCCTTTGGCTAGATATCCTTAAGAACATCATGTTTATTTTTTGTAACTAAACATGGACACATAAATGTATAATGACCTTCATTTCTAGAATTGAAGCAAAGAGAAATACTTGATTCTCCTTCTTGGATGTTTCCATCATCCATGACCATAAAGAAAAGATATTCTTTAGGATCATAAGCATTTATCACATGATTACAACCCTTCATTTTTTGAGACATCTTCTTCTTAATTTTCCTTTTATTAGCCATATATCCTTTGATCTACCTTCCAATGGCCAAGCTGCACCCGAAGGAACCCACTATGATACCAATTGTGGGGAGCTTGAAAATACCGAGAGGGGGCTGAATCAATATTGTACTATTTCCACTTTTTACCTTTTCTTACAATTAACTTAATCATCCATTAATTAACCAATACCATAATGTATTAATCAATAGATCTATAATCAAAATATGAGCGACAATCAACACAAGTACAAGTGAACCATGAGAGAAACACATAAATCACAAAAGCACACAAGGACACATATATTAGGTGGAAACCCTTCTAGGAGAAAAACCATCGAATGCTTTGTCTTCTTATTATTCTTATCAATATTATTTTATAATGTATTGGAACCAACTAGTATGAAAGCACTGACTTGTGTGATATACGATCACCCACTTGCTCTAGGCCACGAACCGATGGAAGAACCCACTTCCACAACTATTTGCAAACACCCATCTAATGGAGGCATCAGGCCCCAAATAGTTTCTAAGGCACCCACCTGAAGGAAGTCACTACTCCCTAATTAGCAAGCCACCACTTTCCCTGAAGGCACCAACCTTCGATTATATGTGGAGATCCTTTCATACATTTTCACATTAGATCCATCTCTAATCAGTATCAATACAGAAGCACAAACCAAAAACCTTTATGTAATACAAGCCTCTTCTCAACAGCCAAATCTACTCAGTACATCAACAACACATCAAACTCACTCTCTACTCAACATACATATCACTGTCAAATCAAAGCAGCAATATGCATACATCAATAATATTAGTAGTAAATACTCTCACTGACACACCCTGGCTCATCACCAACTCTATCCAATACATATTATACCAATAATATATCATATTGACAAACCTCAACAACATACTTTGACACAACAAGGCTCAAACAACCATTCCCTATGAGTAGCACACACACAAACTCACTCAGCATTTTTCAATCCTACAACACCAACATATACAAGGATAATAGGTAATATGTTAATAATTACAATGCTAACACAGGACTCATGAAAATATATGGCAAACAAGATCCAAATCAGAACTTGACACTAGTAGCTTTGTCCATTGTCCATACAACAACAACCTCACTCTGTCATACTCACTCAATACTAGCAATAATGATATAATAACACATCATCATCCCTTTCTTATGACTTCAGATATGATCTCTGATAGAATACTATTGCATGTTTCTACAATCTATTAATGACATGCACAAGCATCTCAAGTCCATTATTTTAATCCATATGTAGACACTCTATTGATACAATGATAAAAACAATGTTAGAACAAACTATAAGCTACATATGTGTTTTTTCAAATATCAAGCATATTGTTCCTAACCTCAGGGGAATCCATGGCCAAAAAAAACATAACATACCCCAATCTTAGCACTCAAACAAATCTACTACATTATCTTTGTCACGGACCATGTGCATTGATCTATCACAGGCTCTCAATCGCACCATGCACAACTCAGAGGTTAATCATCATGCTTGGATTGAATATATACCTCTCAATTCTATTGCTATTCTAGTGCATGGGAGTTTAAAATCAAATCAACCATCACTTGTTTGTTTCACATTCTCAGGGCTCAATTTCTTCATTGCGTCCATTTTGGCATGAATGTGCACTCGTGACTGCAACACTCTTAATTTTTTTCCAATTATGTGTATATATAGAAGAATCATGTGCAAGAAAAATCGAATACTTGTTCTCTATAATTTATCTTAATTCTTGTCTTTTGGCCTCAAGTAACAAATGGATATAGAATTGGTCCTTTGTAAAACTTGGAATTACAATTACAATATTGAAGTCATAGTGTCTCAAAATTGTTGGGTATGTGTTATAATCTCTCCACAACTAGTTGCACATGGAATCAATAATGGTTGGGTGGACCCAAGGATGGATGGTAGACCCAAGGATGATAGTCGGATCCACCCATGGTTTTGGGCATATTTTTGGTCAAGATGGTTTTTCACATGGTATTTGGTAGATTTGGTCAAGGGAACTAAGGTTATGTTCTAATCTAGGGTTAATGGATTGGGGTTTATGAATGATGCAACATGTATATAATGTATTGTAGCATTGAAAGGAATATAATGAAAAATCAATCTGGTTTTCCCAGTTTTGGGTTCTAAGAGAAAATCGATGTGTGTATTTTTTATGCTCTCGCCATTGTATATTTTTTCTATTTTTAAGAATTCATTTGTAGGTAATTTTTGTACAAGGTTAAAACCTACATTTGGTATTAGAGTTGTTTTGGATTCAAGGGGAGGCATTTGCAGCGAAGTGGTTTTGTTTATTAGGCCTATGGAAAACCCTGTTATAGTGGGAGATCTGGGGGATTGATTCTTGTGGTGAATGGAGATGGTGAACAATGGAAAGATAGAGATTAATAAATTCAATGGACAAATTTTTGAGTTGCGGAAGCTCAAGATGGAGGACCTGTTATTAGACAAATATTAATGGATTGTTCTAGATCTAGGTATGACACCAACAAGAATGTTGTCATTAGACTAGGCAAAGTTAGATTAGAACAAAAAGAGAACAATACAATTGTGTCTGTCAAATTCAATGTTGTTGAATGTATCAAGTGAACCTACATCAAAGGATTTTGGCACAAGTTAAGGAATTTTTATCAATCTAAGTCCCTTATTAAGAAATTATTCATTCAGAGAAAGTTTTATAACATGATCATGAAGGATGGAGACTTGATGACAAAGCATCTAAACACCTTTATTACTGTGGTAAGTCAATTGTTATCTGTTGATATTAAAATTTTAGACAAAGATAAGTGCATCAATTTTTTGTGTTCTTTACCAGACTCGTGAGATAGTTTGGTTGTTTCTATAGGTAGCAATACAACTACCTTGAAGTCTAATGAAATAGTCTCATCCTTTTTTTGAGAGGAGATGAGATGAAAAAATATGGAGAGTCAAAATGGAAATGCCTTTTCTATAATAGGACGATCCTTGAACATAAACAGAAATAAGTCCTCAAGTGGGAGATCTAAATCTAGAGGGATATCTAAATATCTAGGAAAACCTATAAAGGTATTATGGAAATGCAAAAAAACAAGGGCACTACAAAAAGGACTGTAGATCTAAAACTCCTGGAAAATAAAAGGGATTTGATGATGCTCCTTCTACAAAGGCGAAAACTACCTCAAATGAAGGTGGGGATGTGTAATTGGATTCTTCTAGTACATATGTAGATCAAGAGGCATGGTTGGTTGAATCAGGTGCATCCTTTCACATGACTCCCCATAGGGAGTGATTATGTGAGTAAGAGAAGTATCAGGGTGGTGATGTACTCCTAGGTGATGATAGGAAGACTCAAATTATAGGATGCAAAAGATTTAAGCTAAAATTGCAAGCTGGAAAGATTATAACACTTCTTGGTGTTCTGTACATTCCTACATTGGCTAAAAATCTAATTTATGTAAGCAAGATGGATGATGCAGGTGTAAAACAATGTTCAAGAAAGATGCCTGCAAGATGGTTCAAGGACCACTAGTATTGATGAGGGAAGTTCATATCAGAACTCTATACAAGTTGTTGGGTAGTACTGTTGTTGATGATTGCAAAAGTTTTGTGGTTCCTGAAAGTGGAGCAGAAAATATTGTAGTCTTTGGTGAAAATACTATGTTGTGGCATCAAAGACTAGGAAAAATTGGAGAGAAGGGCTTTTGAATACTACATGGTAATGGTATGATAGAAGGTACGTATAATTACTCTTTGGATTTTCATTTCTATGAAAATTGTGTATATGGGAAGCAAAATCAAGTATGTTTTTCTTCTAGGCTAATAGGGCAAAAGGGATATTAGAGCTTGTGCAAAATGATTTGTTTGAACCTATGTTAGTTCCATCACTAGGTAAATATGTGTATGATGTCTCGTTTATAGATGACTACATGGATACATTTCCTCAAGATGTAATCTAAAGCCTTTGACAGGATTACATAATTTAAGGCTTTGGTGGAAAATCAGATAGAGAAGAAGATTAATGTGTTGAGGACAAATACTGGTGGAGAGTTCTACAAGAATGAATTTGAAGAGTTCTGTAAGAAATGTGGTATAGCATGACATAAGACTACTCCATACACACCTTGGAAAAATGGATTTGCAGAAAGAATGAATAGGATGTTGATGGAAAAGGCAAGAAGTATGCTTAGTGGCACTGGATTAGAGAAGGAATTCTAATCAGAGGAAATGGTATTGCATGTTACCTATTTAACAGATCACTTTCATAAACATTGGAGGATAATACTACACATGTGGTATGGACTAGTAAGAAACACTCTCGCTTACATCTCAAGGTATTTGAATGCGATGCATATGTACATGTTCCAAAGGAGAAAATAACCAAATTGGATTGTAAAATTGAAAGGTGCATCTTTATTGAGTATAAGCATGGTTTAAAAGGTTACAAGTTTTGGAACCCACAAAGAAGGAAGGTTTTCTACAGTCAAGACATGGTGTTTAGAGAAGTGAAAGATGTTATTAAACATGAATTCCTACCAAAGGAAAAGGAACTAGAGAATAGATTTTTAAATAGAGGAGGAAGAATCAAACTCTATAGAAGAACAAGAATCAAAAGAGGAAGAACCACACACTCAAGTTTTGAGGAGATCAATTTGAGAGAGAAGGAAACCAGAGGGATATAGTTCATTTTCTTTCTATTCAAAATTTACTTTATCTATTACTGATGATCAACCCAAAACTATCCGGGATGAAGTGGATTTAGAGGATGGAAAACTCTAGAAGAAGGCTATGGTTGAAAAAATGCAAACTTTAGAAACAAATGAGGCTTGTGATATGGTGGATTTGTCGGCTGGAAGGAAACCCATTGGTAGAAAATGGGTGTTTAAGAAGAATATGAGTGCATAAGGAAAAGTGGAGAAATAAAAAGCTCGATTAGTAACGAAAGGTTATTCCCAAGTGTCGAGAAATGATTTTGGTAATATTTTTTCTCCTGTTTCCAGGTTAACTTATATTAGATTACTTTTTATCTATTTTTGGTTCTTTTGATTTTGAGGTAGAACAGATGGATGTGAGACAACATTTCTTCACAAGTATCTAGAAGAAGAATGTTGCATCAAGCAACCAAAAGGATTTGCGGTTAAGGGAAAGAAAGCACTGGTATGCATCTTTAAAAAGTCTTTGTATGGGTTAATGTAGTCACCAAGGATGTGGTATGAAAATTTTGATACATATATATAGGGACTTAGCTTTGCAAGGAGAAAAACATATCACTATGTGTATTTTAAATTAATTCGTGATCGTGTTATTTATTTGGTCCTGTAGATGGATGATATGTTGTTGATTGGAAATGATAGAGAAATTATCCAAGATGTGAAGACCCAATTGTCCTTTAAATTTGACATGAAGGATATTGATGTTGCAAACTATATTTTAGACATGGAAATTAAATGACATCAGGAAAAGAGGAAGCTCTAGTTAAACCAAAGGAAGTATGTCAAGACAATAGGTGTAAATTTATCTACTAAACAATGTCCTAAGACACAGGAAGAGGAAGGGGACATGTTTTGTGTTCCATATGTGCGTGCAGTTGGTAGCCTAATGTATGCAATGGTTTATACCAACACATGTAGTGGGAGTATTGAGTAGTTTTATGACAAAACCAATGAAGGATCATTGGACAACACTAAACAAGGTTTTCAAGTATTTTCATGGCACCAGTGA
The DNA here is from genome assembly GCA_000404065.3 of Pinus taeda. NCBI lineage: Eukaryota > Viridiplantae > Streptophyta > Pinopsida > Pinales > Pinaceae > Pinus > Pinus taeda. The sequence goes on from APFE030353135.1 coordinate 42,589, forward strand.
TTATGGTTTGTTCTGCCAGGAAGACTAGGATTGGACAGAGTGTTGGATATACGTGGCTTTGTTGATGCAGATTGGGCTAGAGATACAGATCAGAGAAGATCTACAAGTGAGTATGTGTTTAACCTATTTGGAAGAGTAGTCAGTTGGATGAGCAAGAGACAATATGTAGTGGCACTTTCAACTATAGAGGTTGAATACATGGCAGCCACTCATGTAAGCAATGAATAAGTTTGGTTGAAGAGATTATGTTTGAGTATGGGGTTGGTACAATGAACTATAAAGATACACTGCAACAACTAAAGTGGATTTTATTGGCAAAGAACCCTGCTTATCATTCAAAGACAAAGCATATTAATGTTTAGTGTCACTTTGTGAGGGATATGGTTAAAGAAAAAACAGTGTTACTACTAAAGCTAAACACTTTGAAGAATGTTGCAGATGTATTAACAAAGTTAGTGAGCACTGAGAATTTTTCTTGGTGTGGAGAAACAATGGGCATTGCAGCCTTGGACAAATGACTATGCACTCCTGTGGCATCCTGTGTGGAAAGAAAACATCAAGTGGGAGAATGTTGGTTATGTGTTATATTCTTTCCATGACTAGCCCCATGCAGGGGGGGGCCTATCCCCCCTGCACAGGGCTTGAGGCAGAGCCCTGGGCTTTTGTTTATGTGGACCCAATAACAGTTGAGTGGACCTAAGGATGGGAGGTGGACCCACCCATGGTTCAGCACATGGTTTTGGGCATGATGGTTTTTCCCACGATATTTTGTAAATCTGGTCAAGGGAACTACAATTATGTTATAATACAAGGTTACTGGATTAGGGTTTATGAGTGCTTTGAAATGTATATAATGTATTGTAACATTGAAAGGAATATAATGAAAAATCAATCTGGTTTTCCCAGTTTTGGGTTCTAGGAGAAAATCTTCGGGTTTATTTTTTATGTCTCGCCATTTCATATTTTTTCCTTTTTTTCTAAATTCGATTTTAGGTAATTTGTATACAAGGTTAAAACCTACAAAAATTGCATACTAAAACAATCTCAAAAAAATTGTTTAAGCGTAATTAAGATCACTACTAGTTTAATTACACGAACTTGCCCCTTTTTGACAAAGTAGTCACTATCTCAGCCATTTCATAGACTATCACACAACTTCATACACATCATAGTTCTACTAAATTTCACCTCTCCATACATAAATTGTCTCATTTCATTCCTCATGAGTAGACAACATTACATAGAAAAATTCCTCATGCATTAGTAAACACTGCTAACGCACCCCAAGATATCTATATAAATTGGTGGTACATAATACTCTTACATTATCCAGCATTTCAGACCTTGATCCACATTACACACATAAAATGACCAGTAACCAAAATTGACCCAATCAACCATATCCAAATTTAGAGATATCAAAAGCAAGTAATGGAGGTACCACATCTTGTATGCATTACATGTTTTATTTGTGCTAGCCTTCATAAAACAATCTTAACACAAACAAGCTTATGCTTGTATTCCTGGTTTATACCATGATAAAAGTAGAGTTATATCCATTAGTATGTTTCCTGGAAAGTGAGGAGATTGATGTACAAATGAATCCATTTTCAAGGATAAAGATGACCTTGAGGTGAGGACTAAAGATTATGTTGAATGTGCATGTTTTTACTCTTTCCTTTTGTCAAAAAGTTAGTATGACAATGTTTTTAATACCCCAAGTGATGATTATTTGAAGAAAGTATATATTATTTCTCTGTAATTAACAAAATATAGTTGTTTTTCCAATCATGTAAATGAAAATGTTGAGCCCAATATTTTTAGATTACAAGACATATTTTTGTCTTTGTTATGCATGTGAAGAGTGTTTTCCCCTTGTCTCAAATGAAAACTCTCCGCTTCCATCTAATGTTAAATATCCATTAGCAAGAGAAATTTTGTAGAAGAGGAATTGAAAGAGAAACAGAGTGATGGAAGGATTGGAGGAAATTTCATAGTTAATGATAATATAGGAGGGTGTCTCACTTCCACATGAGTACATCAGTCCTTCATTGGCATGGAAACACAGATCTAATATGAGGTAGGTCTAGTTTAATATATATATATATAATAGTTATATATATAATATATATATATAATTATATATATATTATATATATATATATATATATTATTAATATATATCTATATATATTATACTATATATATATATTTATATATATATAGACATATACATATACATATACATATATCCATCTACAATAGATACCTCACAAAGAAATTCTTCAAAGAGAAAAGATTTTTCATAGTCCATTTGATTGAGTGGTAATGAGGAAAATCCTACAAATATTTCCTTTCTAGGACTGCACCTCTAGACATATCCTCAGGTCCACACACTCATTTTCGTTTCACACCTTTGACATTAATGACAACTCTACCAACACAAAGTGTAAAATAAATTGGAAAGTCAATGACATGAATGCCAAAAAGATGGCTAGTAAATTATTTCTTGACATGGAATATGCCATTTTTGAAAAAGAAATATTATCTGTATAGATTACAAAAGAGAAATTGTTGGCCCGAGAATCGAAGTAGTGGTTGGAACACGTGTGAAAAAATACAAATGTTGAACATAAATTTAAAAGAAACACTTAACACGTGTTGATTGTAGTTGGAAAATTTTGTTCTAGTGTCAACTGTTGCTAATTTTTATAGCACATGTTGTTTGATGTTGATAATATAAATCTTGTTGGCATATGAATTTTTTTGTTATTGCAAAAAATGTTAACAACAATTGTGTTGTGAAACTTTCAATATAAAGACTATTGAAACTTTATGCAATAATTGTGTTGTTTGCTCTTAATCTAGTGGATGTCAAAAATTTTGCAGCAATTGCATTATTGGCTCTCGATTCAATGGTTGTCAAAATTTTCTATAGCAGTTGTGTTACTAGCTCTTGATTTAGTGGTTGTTTCTGTAGCAGTTGCATTACCAACTCTTATTTTAGTGGCTATAAAAAATATATGCAAAAATTGCATGAGAAACTTATGTAATAGTGGTTGAAAAATGTTCTATAGCTACTATACTTGTTGTATGACCACTTATGCTTCTTTTGAATTATGTAAAAAAAATATATCAAAATAATGATGTTTGCTACACACACACACACACACAAAAAAAAAAAAAAAAAAATCCACTCAAAAAGATATATATCTATATCTACACAGACTACAATGAAAATTGTCATTTTCGGTTTTCAAAAAGTATTGTTGCAATGCCATTTTTGCGTTTCATTATACTTGTTTTTCAAAATTTTCTCTATAGTAATAATTGCAATTGCAAGTTTTTAAAAATTACTATAGATTTCAGTGCCATTGTTAGTTTTCACTACACACTCATTTTTGTTTTTTTTTTAGTTTTTTATTTTTTCTCGAAAGAATATATACAAAAATCAAGTAATGTTGAAGTTGGCTAAGGCTTCAACTAAATTTAAATCTCATTATTTTTGAAGTCTTTCTGTAAATTCCTTCTTATATTCAGGTTTCTTATATGAATTCAAATAATGATTGTTGATTAAAAGTGGTAAATGCGCCTCATCAATTGTTTTCATATTTATAGTTCCATTCTCATACACATGTTATACCTCATATAGTCCTAACCATTTTGTAGTCAATCTTTCCTTTAAAATCCTAGAATCTTGAATCATATAGCAATGGCCAATCACTTGGTTGGAATGATTTATTTTTAATGAATTGATCGTGCTAGTGGGCCCTTTGTTGTTGAATGTTCAGTAGACCTTAAAGGTTGTTGTGTGAACTCATCTAGTTGATTAAGTTTAATTATCTGCCCCTTTTGTGCTACTGGAATGTTCGTCCCTAGCTTCATTCTTGTTCGTAGGGATTCTATTTGAAACTTTATTGGCAATAACACAATTTTACCAAACATTAATTCATAGAGTGTAAATCATATTGATGTTATCCAAGTGATATGATATTCCCACCATTTATGACAATTTATTTTCCCCATACCTTTGATGGAATCGAACTATTTTTTGTCAACATGTTGTCTAGTTCTCTATTTTTTTCCTCCAGTTTTCCATTAGCCTAGGGATGGTAAGGTGTGCTCTTCATATGTTTCATTTTATAGAGATTCATGAGATCTCCCTACTAGCTTGGATGTAAATTGTACTTCTTGATCTGATACAATTTTTATAGGTATTCCACATATGGTAAATATGTTTCCATAAAGAAATTAAACAACATGCTTTTCTTGAATATTCTTAAGTGGCTATAGTTCAACCCATTTTGTAAGATAATAAGTACATACCAAAATATACTTAAACTTATTGGAAGGCGATTAATAGATTCAACAAAATAAATACCCCACTTTTTAATGGCTTTAAAGAAATCAATGGCTACATCAAAATTTACTCTGATTTTGTAGGTTGACCCATTCTTTGCCAGGAATCATAATGTATAACATATTATTTGGAATAATTGTGAAGTGTTCACTATTGGTTAGTAATAACTACTGGAAAATATTTTCTTTGTTATACTTGTGGATGCAAAATGTCCTTTTTATGGCTGATCATAGAAAGACTTCAATATGTCATATACTTCATCTCCTCTAGTACACCTTGGAAGAACTTGATTTGTCCCTAACTTGAACAAATAAACTTGTATTCATTTAAATGGTGCACTTTTTCAAATTAAAGCACAATTTTATCAATATGAAAAATGTTGAGGCAACTTGTTTGCAAAACAAAATAGTTTGCAACATCTACAAACTAATGTGTGATCACTAAAACAACAAACAAATGCTCATCTATAAATAAGTCCATTCAAGGGTTCATCCAACCTATCATCAATGATTCTTGAGAGGAAATTGGCAACCACATTCTCATGACCAAGTTTGTTAAGTATAATAATATGAAATTCTTAAAGAAGCAAAAGCCAATGGATTATTTTACCATTAACAACTATTTTATTGATTAAATATCTAATGGTTGAATGATCCATATGAATGAATGTAGGGTACCCGGTGTTATAGTGCCAATTTATTGATATTACGGAAAGCCATAAAAAAAATCATTTTTAGTAACAATATAGTTCAACTCTGCATTTGCAAGATTTTTTTTAATATACTATATTGCATGTATTTTTGAGTTCTCTTTCTGTCCTAACACAACAACCAAACTTTTATTAGAAGCATTGGAATAAATATGAAATGGAAATTTTCAATTTTTTCCTTGTAAAACAGGGGTAGTTGTTATTTTTTTCTTTCTAAAGTTTTAAATGCTTCTAATTGATAGGTTTTTTTCTAAGCGCATTCTACATCTTTGGAGATAATCATAAATAATAGAAATACTATTTTGGTAAAGTTTTAAATAAACCTTCGATAATAGCTAGCATCGTTGAAGAAACTCCTCATATCTCTTTGTTTCATTAATACATGCAAGTTTTCAATAATAAAAAAATTTGTAGGATCCACTTGAATTCGTTTTGTTGAAACATGATGTCCCAACACTATTCCTTATGTCATCATTAAAACATTATTTTCATTATTTAATGAAATATGGTTCTCCACACATTTTTGAAGATTTTTTTCTAATTTGGACAAAGCCTCATCAAACTCATTTCCAAAAATTGTGAAATGATCCATAAAATTTTCAACCGATTCTAGAATCAAATCAAAGATTATATTCAATACATCTCTTTAGAATGTTGTGTGTGCATTGCATAATTCAAACAAAAAAACTCTATAGGAAACCGCCACCCAAGGACATGTGAATGTAATTTTATCCTCATATTCCACAACAATTTGTATTTAGTTGTACCCACTAAAACTAATTATTCAATATAGAAGGTAATATTCCTCTTACACTTCTTCCTTTCCTCATATCAACCCTAGAGTATTATTTAAATATTTTCCTCACCTCATCATATGCAAATTGAAAAATACCTCTAACGAAAATTAGATGTAAGTCTTCCATCATATCTTCTCTTACACCCTGAAGTAATGCCAATTTAGGAGATTCATCATCTAGCTTGTAATTTGTAGAATATTTATAATTGAACTGAAACCACTCAACATAATATTCCAAAGTTTCATCTACTCTTTTAGTCACATGAAATATTTCATCCTTTGTTTCTCTTGCTTTATAATAATCTTTATATTTTGTTTCGAAAATTTTCTTGATTTGCTTCAAAGTACCTATGCTTCCTCCTCTCAACCCCATTCCATTATAATGTAGAATCTTTAAGGTTTGAAGGAACTAATTTTAACTTTTGAGAATTTGTTTTGTAATCATATGTCCTACATAATACCTCAAATTCAAATAGGTTTTTTTTAGGAAAACCATATAATACATGAAGAACTAAAGGATTAATATTCTTCATTGTAGCATCATCATCAATTTCTCTAGTACGAAAAGGTGGTTCTTCTTCCTCTTGTTCTCTTTAACTCCTTTTCTTTCTATGTTCATTTCTTTCATTTCCATTTCCTCCTTTCCTATCCCCAATTTCAAAAAAATATCCAAGTACCGAGTTAAGAGATGGTAATTTTTTTTTTAACAAATTAAATTCCCCAAAAATCAAAAACAAATTGTTTCCTATTTATGTGCACTAAGAATGCTCAGCCTTTACAACAACTATTTATTGTTCAGGTGTCCTAAAAGGCTTAGATTTTACATCAATTATTTCTTGTTCAGGTGTACTAATAGACTTAGTTTTTATAGAGATAATTCTCACTTCAAAAGTTGAAGCAAAATATATTTTTTCTTTGGCTTTTTATAACTAGAACTAGGGGGAGATTTAAGAAGAAACTTTCCTCGTTTACCTCTCTTTCTCCTCATTCATACACATTGGATTTGTAAGGCTAAATATAAAATATAAGATTCCAAAATTTTGCATTTCACAACAATGACACCAAAAAGTGACAAACTCTAACAATGTATGGAATTAAATTGCGAGAATATTACGTTATTTATCAATCCAAGATCACAAAATTTTTAAAAATGTTATGCATTATATGTGCATTTCTAGATTTATATATTATTATCCTTTTATTTAATTACATGATTCTTTCTTCATACAAATTTTATAGGGTTTCTTTATACAATTTTCCTATTCACTCCTAAGCTTGAATATTAGCTACCCTACTCGCCACTAATTTCACAATGAACCAACTAATTCTTATTGAAAAATTTTACATGATAATTCAACATTAAACTAATTCTGCTACATGAACAAATCTGACAATAAAACTAAACTACTATTGCAAAAAATATCTACAAAAATAAAAATAAACTACCTATATGAAAGTTTTTCAACAATTAACTAAACTCATTCATCCTCTTACATTTCTACAATTTCTAATATGACAAAATAATTCACACAATTGTAACTAATTTAACTAAGAAATGTTGCTAAGATGAAATAGGCCCTAAAGTTTTGCTCATAACAACTCTCCCTTAATTCAAAGTAAAAATAAAACTCTTTTCCATAAATAACATAAATTAATTACACATTACACTATTGAAAAAGAAAATTGCATAACTTGAAAACTCAAGAAGAGAGATAAAATACCACCATGACTATAGAGTTGACCTTGCTCTACAGTTCATAATATTATCTTTCCCAAAAAAATCATTCAATCAACACAATAATTTTCTAAACTGAGATATTTGTTATATATTTCCAAAAGAAGTAATTGAAAAACAACCCAACAAACCCTTTCAAATTCGTCTTCCTATCTTTTATTCAAAACTAACAAACTTCTTACCTAAGTTGGTTGCACAATTCTAGGAATATAACTACTGAAACTGATTCCCAATTGTTATTTCCTTGCATATAGGAAAATTAATAGCTTCTCACTTCAAAAATATAAGATCTTTACATAACTTTAAACTAATCAAATCGTTGTATTAATTGCTCTACCCATGCCTTATATTCAAGATGGGTGGTTGAATGTGTAATGATCACATGTTAAAAAACAATGTTCATTATGATTGATGGGAAAAAGAATCAACTATTTAAGTTCAGTAAAAGTAAATAATTACAATTTTGACATGGATGCTACTATTGGTGTATACTTATCTTCTTCATTCATATGGTGGTAGAAAAACTTAAAAAAAAATGGCATTCCCGTATAAGGGCTCCAATTTTGAAGAAAATTTATGTAGCAACTATTGCTAATGAGAAATTGTACAACAACTATTGTTGATAAAAAAATATACAATATCCTTTTAGCAATCAAACAAATTGGTATCTCGTTGATATTTTCAATTAACAAATTATCCATTCCATTGCATAGATCATGTAATATTTTGCGAATTTTCTAAGAAAACCTATTCATTTCACATGAGAGTCAAACCATAATGAATGTGGCATTTTGACTTAGTGAAATAAGGTAAAATTAGACAATAACCAAGGAAAGGGTTAAAGCATGGGCAAGAAGATGACATAATGTATTCATTTCACATGAGAGTCAAACCATAATGAATGTGGCATTTTGACTTAGTGAAATAAGGTAAAATTAGACAATAACCAAGGAAAGGGTTAAAGCATGGGCAAGAAGATGACATAATGTATGACTAAAAAAGATTATTACAGACCTAATTAGATGGAATTTTCATAAACATTTTGTGTTACGCAAAGCTAGGTGGAAAAGGGTGAACATACAACTTAAGGTGAGGTGGTGCAAAGTGAAACCCAATAACCAAACAAGCAAATCCTAAGTGGTAGTGGTCATCATATCTAATTATCAAACTCCAAAAATCCTCCTTTCTATAGTTTATGATTAGTTCAAATAACATCCATAAGATTCCTAGATGAAACTCTTATCTAGAGCATCCAACCAAACCTTGTAACATAAAACATCCTAAGCTCGTATAAAACCAAAATTTCATCATCATGTTATCTCATTGAGATAACATCAATGTCATAAGCTTATGGAAAATGTTATCTAAGAACAACCTCCAATGAGTATGCATCCTTGTCAATAACTAAAAGGGTAAGTAATCAATGTTGTGGAACCAATTCTCCTAATTATAATGCAACATACACCATGATCAAATGCATAGGCCAATAATAAGTGCCAATGATCAATGATTCATGCAATTAAAATTGGGCCATGGCCCTTTCAGAATAAGGGAGTGATAGGTCACTAAGTATCACACGCACATATTAAACATAGAATCAAATCTAAAATCCATAAGGTGGAGCATCATAGATGTTACGGGTCATTTTGTCACATCTTCTCAAATAGCCTTGAATTTGGATCAATCAACATACTTGACACCTTGTAATCATCCCTTTGCAAAGCCTTAAGCATTATCTCTCCAAAGAGTCCAAATTTTTTGGGTTAATCAACTAAAATACTTATTTTTTGGACCCATCGCTCTTCACCTTTAGCAACATGCACTATTGCATGTTACACAACTGAGAACTGGCATTAACCAACACATGTTGCCTTTGTTGCAAGTGTGATGGTTCTATAATTTTAGGAAAAATAAAAAATAATTAGGAATCTTCTCTTTCGAGAAGCTTGTAAGGTGGTTTTAACCATTTATTATTGATTGAGATCTCAAATGCCAACTCTAGAGGTATTCTCTCTTTTCCCTATATCTTATCCTCCCTCATATGTGGATCTAAGTCCTAGATTGGTAAAACCAAAACTAACCTATTTACCCTATAAATTCATTGCCTCCCATAGAGTCTGGGTTGCCTTTTGGAGACTCTTAGTTATGCCTTAATGTTGTTGCTTTTTATCTAATGATACATTACCATCCTCGAGTTGTGATTGAAGGTTGTGCTTTGTGGCTAAGAAAGGACAAGTTTGGTGGGAGACATCTACATGGTTGAAATTTGTAAAAGGGTTGTAATCTTCTCCTACGTTTCATTAATACAAAAAGCGTTGTTTTCCTATACTTATGTGTATTCAATGCATATGTATTTCAATGCCTTCTTTAATCATTGATTATAGATATTAGTCTATGCTATTCATATCTTGTAGTTCTCATGCTTGTTATAATTGTTTTGTAGGTTCTATTCATAGCATTTTGAGTTGGAGATAACATTCACAAGTAGGCCAAAGAGGAGAACTTCCGTTGGACTCAAGGCAAGTCCCTTCTCCATATTATAATTTCTCGAAAGAAAGAATAAGTGTTTTGTTTCTGTTATTTCTAGATCAATCCACTAGATCTAGGGGATTCACTTATGTTCGAAGGAGAGAATTTTTCATCAAACAATTTGGTGACTCCACTGGAGGATGAGATGTTCCTATAGTGGTTTCCTTTTTCTAGTCATTTTAGACCTTTCAATGCGACTCAATTTGACTTGTTTAGATAGTAATCAGTCTTACGAAAACATAATTTTGAGCTTGGTAGGGTTTTTGTTTCTATTTTTGAACAAAATTAGCCCCAAGGCACTTTCTTGTCTAAGATAGAGTGACCCAACACACTTGTCTATTTTTGTCTATGTAGTGCATCTCACTGGTTCTTATACCTAGACTGTGATGGTTCCTGTAGGATGCAAAATTTTGCATTTTTTATGACTTGCTTTGAGTTCTTCCTCGTTGCAGTGTTTTCCTTGAGTCTTTAACTGGTCACTACTCAGAAGTTTATTTCAATTTCTTTAAAAAAAATAGTGTTTTTTCTTTCTTTTCTGCAATTTCGCCCCCCCCCCAACCCCCCCCCCCCCCCCCCCCTCTCTTCTGATCTTTGAATTTTCAACCCAATTTTAGTCTGAGTCCTTATTAATGAATATCATATTAATTTGATTTCCTTGGGATTTCCTTTACACTTGATTGGTTCTTTCATTGCATTAGTGAAGGAAGGTACTGTTTTTCATAAGTAGTCTTATTATATTGTTCTTTCACTAATTTGGAATCATCTTGTGTTTTCTTGAAGAATTCTCTTGCATAGTTATAATTCTCATTTTTATAACAAGAAAATAAATTGTGAATATATTACATTTGCATAATTTTTAGGGGAATTTCACGTAGGTTACAATGCATGGTTTGGCATCATTTAGGCTTTGAATTGAATTGGACTAGTGAAATTGAAATATCTAGTTAGGAAGTTCTTGTTTTTTGCATATTTGTTTGCTTCTTCCTTCCCATAGATAGATATTCATTGAAAGAAAAGGAGTTATTTTCATCATGCTAGTTGCATCATAGGAAGTTCAGGTGAATTTGCACCATGAGCCTTGAAATTGAAGCTTAACTGAAGATCAACTTTAAAATTCATTTAAAGGAGATTTTGGAACATTAACGACACACATAGTGGTGTAGGCTCGAAGATGTGTTCTAGCATCGTTAAACATAGGATCTATCGTTAATTTTGTGTGTTACATTCTGGGGGTAGTCGGTATTCCATGTATGTAAGTATATCAGATCGTTGTCCATGTATCCTCAGATATATTGGATGGCACTTCACCTATGAAAACTATATCATAATACTTCCTATAATACAGGATGCATTAGACAACACTACTACGGATTGCACTTCCACATACCTCTATGTATATTTTGGAAGTCCCCATTAGGTTATTATCCTGCCATGGGTAACCGAGTCGGTCACCTTGTTAACTATGATACACCGAGCACAACATTCAAGGAGATTGCCTGCACAAACTGGAAACAGTATATTGCAGTTCACAGTGATTTGGTAAAGCCTTTTGCCTAGTTACCCCCTTTTTTGTTTTATTTGTGTCTTTAATTTTTTAATCAATTAATTATTCGCGAAACAACATCCTCACCATGGAAAAACTCCTTAATAGATATTAGGTTGAAACTGATGGCAATAGTTCTCGAGTCTACCAGTCAAGGAAACCCCTCCAATGGGAATCTTAGTCCTTTTCCTTCTTTTGGAAATATTGGTGCTCCTTATATGGCAACATTGTCCCTTCTCGAATTTACCATTACTAATTTGGTTATTTTTTACCTCCTTGGTTCTAAATGTCCAAACATCTCCTTAACCAAGTATTCCTTCACCTAAACAACATGAATC
>APFE030353137.1:2094-33324 GCA_000404065.3 Pinus taeda
TTGTTAACAGTTTACATCATCAACTGGTAATCAAGTGGTTTCTACCATGTTCGACATCGACTCATTTTTTCACATGGCTAGAATCGTACCAATTCGGGAAGTAGAGATGAAGACCCTGGATCTAGTTTCCACCATCCAGGCTGCGAGGAGTTTTGTATTCATTATATTGTAGACCAATTATAAACAGATTGTTGCGTCCATACTGTGTCTACACGAGTCTATGATTATGATGTATTATGAAATCATTCTTGTATCAGAGTAATAGTTAGTCTGTTAGTTAAAGTTTTTGATCTGAGTATGGGAATGCCTACCTCAGCGATGATATAATCTTATACATGTATTTTGTGTTGAAAATTGCAGGTTCTAACTGGGCTCTCCACAAGATAATCCTTGAAATGATAAAGTACTTCACCCTTCCTAGATGATCTAAAACCCTAATCTATTACAGACTTCGCACTTTAGGGGGCAATCTTTTACACTAAAATTTTTCACCATGACTATTTGCAGTTAGTATGGCTCCATCAACTGTCATACTATCCTCCTTGGCAAGTCTCATACCTCTGCTCTCCATGTCAAACTTCAAGAAAGAGAGAAAGTTTTTAAAAATCTATTTATCTCTGGGTACACAATTTCTTATATGGTAGGATCTAAACACTTGATTTCTTATATGGTAAATGCATATTTAGAGAAGGATTATTCTTAATTGTCTTGTTTGTCACTAGAAAGCCTTAAGCTTCTAGGGAGGTTGGTTTTGTCCGCAAAATTGACTCTTTCCGCCTAACATTGTGGCCATGTCACTTTGCTTCAATTGAATTAAAGTGTCCAACTCCTTTTCTATCTCCTTTAATTGGTCATTCAGCTTTAGGACCAAGTCCATCAACTCCTCATTTCTGGTGTGGCCCTCTACGACTTCTAGAGTTTGAGGACGTTGTAGCTATGGTATTTTAAATTTCCTCTTAAGTGCAACAATATCATCATTTTTCTTCTTTATAAGTTGCTTTGTGGCTTTTATATCCTTGGGATCATGTCCCAATTCAAATACTAAGTCCTCTAAGGACTTGATCCTTATATCCTTGGCCTGTGAGGAGGCCTTCTCTAATTGAAATTGTGCAGAGGTATTGTTCAAAGAGTTTTGTAGTTGATGAGAAGATATGGCTTTACCTGTTAGGTTGGAGTATATCATCTCTCCAACCTGTTTGTGCAGTTCAATCTAGTCTATGGGATGAATATCCCTGGCCAACACTTCAAAATCAACCTTTTGAAATCAGATGTGTTCTTGGGTAGTTGAGCTGTAGGTTTGATGAAAGACATCTGCAGCTTCCCCTCTTTAATGTCAAAGGCTAACATTAACCTTGTTTGATTTGTAGAAGTTAGTTTTAGGTACTGAGCATATGTTTGGGCCTTAAGACTCTCATTTCTAGTTTTGATTTCCTTGTATCTTTCCTTTATGTCCTAGTCTCTATCAGCAGGCCTATTGAATGAAGACACTTCCACAATAAGTTGCCTTTCCAACATCTAAGTCTATGATGTGGAAGGCTCTTGCATGCCTTCAGATGGAGTGGTAGGCCTACTTCTTTCTCCTTCTGTGTTGGTAACTTGTTTTGATTCCTCTGTGTATTCCTATTCAGAGGCCGGATTGAGCCTTTGCCTCTTGCTTGTTTCCTATTGCAAACTTGAGGTGTCCATCCCTGATGTGGAGGCTCCCTCTCTGTTTCTTTTTGGAATCTTCTCCTCATTATGAGGAGTTTACATGATTGGAGAGGTGCTCATGGCTCTTTCTTCTTTTACCTGCAAGAAAGAGTTGTCATCAAGATGCTTTTCCAAATCAATCGGGGCATTTTCTACATCTACTGTGGTGCTGTCTTGGTCTACTAGGGTACCTTCCACCCATTTTATTTGATTGGCATAGGCTTATATTTCAAGTATGGGATTGTGAATGAAAGGTCCTAGCTTGAACTATTGTCTCTTCTTGGTAATGAATTCCAAAGGGTCATATCTCCAAACAAAACTTCTTTGGAACTTCATGTTCTGTAATATCAAATCTACTTCTTTGCCTGCCTCCATGGAATTGCAAATGAAGGGACCTAATTGATCTTTGATTTTGAAATAGGCCTTCTTCTTGGCATTGATGAAGTTTACTTCATCTACATTGATGATTTTTCTGTAATATTCTAAATCAAACAACCTCATGGGGAGGTATCTTGGCAACTTATATGGTGTAAGCATGCAACCATATATTCTAATTTTTGTATGGTTGTGATAAAGGTACCAGTCACCCACTTTGGTCTGCTTGGAAAGTTGGAGGACTCTCTTTATTTCTGGGCTTATCCTAGGTGTGGGATTCCCAGTGAGCATAGTCATAATTGGATGCACAAAAGAGTCTATGAAGTCAGAGTATGTACAAGGTGATCTAAACTCATGGAAAAGTGGGGTCAAAAAGATTACAGATCTAGGCTGGCTCTTTGTGTCAAGCTTTTGGAGAGTGAAGGGAAACTTCTTTGATTGATAATACAAAAATAGATTGTACAATACATAAAGAGTATTTGAACACCCTCTCATTGCCCATCCTTGTGAACTGCTCATGCATTCTATCAACTATAAATGTGGCAAAGTCATATATGGTTGTAGGAGGTTGTTCTAGGGTATATATGGACATGAAAACAAGGATAATTTCATCAATGTACTAACTTGTGGTATAACCTAAAACACATGATATCATGGCTACAATGTTTTGGCCCCATGGAGAGAAAATAGCTGCTACATATGGAGGGGGGTCCTTAGGGATGTGTTTTCCCCCCCTAATGAATGTTTGGAACAACTGGGCCAATTTTGCAGGGCTAAGCTTGGGATACTGGTCCAATAGGTCTCCAATTGAGAGTGGGGTTAGGTTTGGCCTTGGTTGGAACTACAAATTTCATTTATGGACTCTACTGTGATGGTGAAGAGGACCTTCTGGTCATGAGACATTATGGTTCTATGGCTAGGGACGTAGCATGCATAACACATATCGACAATTTCTAGAAAGATGTGAACTTGGGGGAACTAGTATTTGGGCAAATTTGACTCCCACAATCCAATTTCATTAGCATGGTTAAGGTATCTGTCCCTACTTTGGCAATGCACTTTGAGCAGGGGCTCTAGGGTAGTAGTGTCTTTATTTAGAAGTCCTTGTCAGCTAGGGGAAGGTGGTCTAGGTCTAAATGTGGAGTTGTAATGGGTCTCACGTCCATGGCGATAGGGGTAACCATAATTCAGTTCTTGTGGATCTAAATTATGCTATGGGAGCTTCAGCAAAGGTGTTTTGGTATTTTTAGAGGGTTTTTAGGTAAATGGAGTTCTTGCATATGGTTATGGCTTAGAGTGTTAAAATTAAAGTAAAAATTGATATTTTTTTACTTAATTATCAGTGTTATGAGGGTGAATTTACTTGGAATTTGACAATGGAGTTGGTATTCCACAGTTAAATACCTAGAATTGGGTGAATTTGACTATAAATGGTGGTTGATGGCAGCTATAGAGGTTCGTACAGTTCTGGTACGGATTGGTGAACGAGTTGGGCTATCTACAGCGTCTATGGAGCAATGGTGGGGGTTTGTGAGAAAATTTGCTATTTGCAGGGGTCGCAACAGCTTTTTGAATTTTCAATAGCAAATGCCTGAAAAGAGTGAAAAGAAGGGTAATTGGGTTTATATAGAGAAAACATTAAATTTGGCGGGTTCATTGATTGATGAACAGTGGTGGTTTTTTGGTTAAAATGAGGGAAGCAGTTTAGGAGGGCCATTGCATCGCTTTTGTGGAGCGGGCAATATTTGGGAGGAGTCGCCTGATTTCATACATTGTGTGACATGTAGCATCAGGGGTTAGGAGGAAAACCACCTTATCGGGTGGGTAAAGGATAGACATCGAGCACGACTGATATGACTATGGGCTATTAGATGTGGGGAAGAGACGATCAATGGTGGTTAGGCGATGGAGTTGCATGATGATTTATGCAAAAGCTTTCTGGGGGCCCATGGGTCTAATAACCGGCAATATAGGATTAGATTGAAGTTTAATCTCATGGGGGTTGCTTTAATATGGGATTAAGGATTGTGGGATATGGGGTAGTCTAATAGTTTATAAATAAACTAAGGGGTGGGATTATTTAAATAAAGGAGTTAAACATATACGGACCAATGGGGTTTTCGAAATTTAATATATTTAATAAAAAGTTAATATGAGGTGAAATGAGCGGAAGGGGTATTGTACTTAGATATACAAAACATTATGCACTTTCCATACACTTAGTACTTAGGATAAATGTATTTTAATGGGTTTTCACATAAAATATGTTTATCATGGGGTTTTCTTAGCAAAAAGAATTTAACCTTAGGAAAAGGGGTTTTGTGAGGGGGATGAATGAATAGCAAGGGAATTTAACACCTTTCCTTCTTAAGTCATCAAGCAAAGTTTCTGGTCCCACTAGAAGTCAAAGAAATGCTCTTAGCCTCTTTGACTTAAAGAACTATAGGTATTAATATTTGTATTATGAAAGGGAAATTAGTGAAGTGAAGGAGTGAAATAAATGAGGGAGTGTTAAATAAACCATATTGTGAACCATTGTTTTGCTTTGTCCACTACTTATGCATTTTTGAAAATTGCACTTAAGATAATGACATAAGCGCTTTTGCATAATCACATGATATTTATGCAACATTTCTACTACTTACCCACTTGCTTATCCTACCATTTTTTCTTCACTTTATTAGGGCGCATTTAGGCTAGCAAACCCTTATCAATCTTTTTTCTTTTCTTTTACAAAGTAAACTATCTAATTCTAACCTTATATCACCCAAGCACTCATAATAAATTGATGAGCTCGTCTTATTTACTCTACCTATCTAATGATCTGCCAAGATTACACTATTTGGTAAGATTTTATTCTCTAGCAACAAACATAAAATTAAAAGTATGGTATAATCATGATTAAACAATTTGATTACCATGGATTGTGGCATGAGTGACAAGCTGCACACAATCATTATTATGCATGAAAGTAAAATAGCGATGGCATTTTGACTTGTACACTTTAATGGTCTCTTTTGTCTTTTGGGGTTCATATATTTTATTATTTTGACCTTTTTCATTCTTTTTTTCCTTTGATTATTCTTTTAGGACATAGCCTCTTTACATTTTTTTAATTTTTTAATATGGAAAACATTTGTAGAAAGCAAAGGTATGTACAATATTACAAGGTTTCACCATAGTTATTCAAAATTATGACTCCTATTGGTATAGGAACCTAACACCAATGACCCAAATGCATATGCTGAATTCACTGTCCCCTTGGTGAAGAATAGCAAGCAACTGATTGAGAATTTTAGAGTTGGATTATATTCCTCATTAATGGGAAATTTTGATATTCCACCTCCTATTATTCATATCAATGCCATATCATCCTCCAAGGTGGTCCCTCCATAATGTTCTGTTAGAACTCATTATTTTTTGGATCGTTCACCCTTGCTGTCTCCTACAACCACATATCCTATATTTGCAGTAAAAATTGCATATCAATCCATTGTTAATTTTGTAGATTTTGATCCCATCGTTGTTTCATCAGAGGATGTGGATGATGATGTGGTGCCGATCTAGACAATTGATTCCAGTTTGGCTATGGATTTCCTTGATATCACTTTACCATATGAGGAGGTAATTATAGAAGCAATGAATGGTGTAGAGATTCCATGGGATGACTTGCATCATTGATCCTATTTTGTCCCTAACTTGCATATGTTGGCATTATGATATAGGTGTTGTCCTTGATGGAAACTCACTCAGATGATAGATCATAGTACAACTAGAATGATCAGAGAAGTATACGCAGGTTCGTTGTGACAAGAATGCATATACACACGGATTCACCATATACCAAGTCGTGTATACGTACACATGCATGTTTACAGAAGGAAAGGCACATACATGTTGGGAATCTACGTTTTGGTCCGTGGTATTTGGTCCATGGTATTTGGGTATTGGTCCATGGTATTGGGTCCAAAGTGTTGACCCTAGGTATTGGGTCCAAGGTATTGGTTCTACGTGGTTTTGGACCATGGTATTAAGAGAGGCCTAAACCTATATAAGGAGAATATCACTAGGCCAAGAGGTGCAAGTGTGTAAGTGTCGAATATCTGATGAAGTATGAGATCTAGTATGCTAGTTATGGGTTTGTGATGCTTTACTTAATTTTAACCAAGGAGGCACCTATGCGGTTGATAAAGGTTGATGGACCAGGATCATGAAGACTAAAATGTATTATCATTATATGGTATGATCATGAATAGATCTGAATACTGACGCATGTTTTATCCTTTCTAGCTTATGTTCTAGGTATATCTGAAGTTTGAAATTGCAGCGAAGGTATAATTAATTCTTTTCAGATCTATATGTGGGTTCTCTCTGGTGAAAGGGTGTATACACGCTGGTTCAACACAATCAAGTAGTGTATACATTAGGAGATTTGATGTTTGAGGTTGTTGTTGGTTCTACTTGTTGTTGCAGAGTTCTAGGCTCTGCTCTGTGTTTTGGTGACTATGTTTTGATGACAAGGTTTCAATGATTCAATTGTTGGGTGATTCAGAGTTAATGATTGTGTTGCAGTAGTGATTGTTTTGTATTTATGGATCTAGTATGAAAATTTATGAAATGTGGTCCCTGGAAGAAAAGAGAAGGTTGTAGCCTTCTGTAGGTCAGCACCTACGTACTAGTACATCAGCTAGTACAAGAGCTAAGGGGGTTGTAGCTCCCTTCCAGGAAAAGCTGGAGAACAAGAGAAGGTTGTAACCTTTTGTAGGTAGAAGCCTACATACTGGTATAAGGCTGCACCAGTACAAAATTTGTAAAAGAAGTTTCTTATTAAATAAAGATTGAGAAAATTGTAGCAGGTGGTTTTCACCCACATTGGGTTCCCACCTTATATCATGGTGTTCATGTGTGCTTCTTATGTGTGATGATCTATTCTATTTTACTGCACTTGTTTATTGTTTATATGGTTAATAATGTTCTGATGCACTCATTAAAGATCAACTAATTCAATCATAAGTTTACTGTATATACGCTAGTTGTATTAAACACAGTTGTGTATACACGTAGGTTACCTTAACTGAAGTAGCATATATGAATATGATAATGGAAAAATGAAAAGATTATTGATTTGCTAATACTGATTCACAACCCCCCCCCCTCTCAGCATTATTTCCAATAATTGGTATAAAAGCAGGTCCTTCAGAAGAAGCTTGATCACTTGAAGGAAGATCCATCAGGATGAGTAACCAAGAAAGAGAGGGATCCATCAGACCACCAATCTTTGATGGGAGAAATTTTTTCTACTGGAAGATGAGAACCACAACATATCTACAATCGATTGGAATAGATGTTTGGGGAATCATGGAAGGAGGATATAAATATCCATCAAAAATTCCTATAGATACAGCAGATAGAAAGCAATATGAACTCAATGCCAAAGCTGTTACTATCTTATTGGGAAGTTTGTCACAATTAGAATTTGTCAAGGTCATGCAGTTCAAATCAGCCAAAGAAATGTGGGATAAAATCATTCTAAGCTACAAAGGATATGATCAGGTAAAATGTGCTAAGCTTCATACTCTCAGAATACAGTATCAAACTCTTAAGATGCATAGTAATGAAGGCATAACTAATTACTTCCTGTGTATAGATGAGATTGTCAATTGTATGAGGAATCTGGGTGAAGAAATTAAGGAAGTTGTCTTAGTTGACAAAGTTTTGAGATCCTTGTCTACTAAATTTGAATCCAAAGTGTCTGCCATAGAAGAAAAGGAGGATCTGCAGAAAATCACTATGACGCAGCTTCACGGAATCTTCACTGCTTTTGAGATGAGAAAAGGAGGACTATCAGATATGAGAGAAGCCGCATTTAAAGTATCAGCAAATGGAAAAGAAAAACTCAATGAATCAGGATACATTTTAGAAGAAGAATATGAGGTAAATTTTGTCAAGAATCTTGAACGGGGATCTGGAAGGTTCAAAGATAAGCTATCTTTCAAATGCTTGGTCACTATGCTGCTAGATGCCCTCATAACAAAGGAAAGATGTCTGAAGAAGGTAATAGAAGTTATTATACTAATAATAAAAGTAATGACTCATCTAATAGTGATGAAGAAATTAGACTTCTCATGGCATATGAAAATAAGGATGTAGAAACAGAAGAAGTTACCAGATTAAAAGAATAGCTGGAGACAATAACCAGAGTAAGGAAGCAACTGCAGGATGTAGTAAAAGATCAGAGCATAACAATTAAGAGACTTGAATCTAAGATCCTCTCTCTAAAACAAGATCTTAAAGAATCAAAGAAGTAGAATAAAGAAGCTCTTGAAGAACAAGAACATGAAGTGCTCGAATTAAGGCAACAGGTGGAAGAAGGAAGAAAAGCTGAAGAAAACATGGGGAAGCAATATCTGGAAAAGGAAGAACAACATCAGGTTGAGTTAAATATCTTAAAAGGTAAATTAGAAGAAAAGGATAAACTGTTACGATTTCAGGACATTACTAAGATTTTGGATGATATTCTTAGTAGTCAAAGATCCCCTGCCATTAAACTAGTCTTGGTTTTTATGAAATTGTTGAAGGAGAATCTAGCTCACAAGGTGAGGGAAGAAATTCTAATTCAAAAACTGAAATGATCAATAAGGAGACAAATGGTCAACCCCAGCAGCAACCAAGGAAAGAAATTCTTCAAAGAAAAAACTTTTGTTCCTAACTGTGGAAGTGATAAATGGTTATTTCCTCCGATGAGTAATGTTGAATGTTATGAATGTCATAATATTGGACATGTTGTAGCTAGATGTAGGAGAATAATGGTTCAAGACCATCACACAGAAATATCATCATGTTCCAGGTACTTTAAGGGTTATTGTTTTTCTTGCAATATGTTTGGTCACAAAGAAATTGATTGCAATAGAAGGAATATGAAACATATAAGATGTTATGCATGTAACAAGGTTGGACATAAAGTAAGGGAATGCAAGAGAAAAATTCGAACTCCAAAGCAAGAGGATCATAAATCATTGCAATTCCAGGTATTGAAGAAGACAGAATTAGAGTCAGAAAGAGGTGGCATAACTCAGTTAGCAGACATAACAGACACAAGGGAAACTAAAAGTATAGACCTTTTGTATTCCAATTTGCATACGTAGATATCATAAATAGAAGTTGCGTATATACATGAGTTGGAGGCTTTAGAGTAGCGTACATGGAGCTCTGAAGAATAAAGTCACTGAAAAAGAAAAGAAGTCTGATATGGTGGTTAGCATAGGTTTAGGGGGAACATATGCTTCAAATAATGCATAATTGTTGGCATTATGTTTAGAAGTCTTTGGTAATGATGCTTATTGATACATCTTGTTACTGATTTTTGATTGGCCAAGAGAGTGGATTACAGGTTGCAGGTCTGGATGCTAGTGGCGGAAGCTTATGGTGCAGATCATATGGTGTATGATAGTTGCTAATGACTATCATGGTCTTGTTTAGGTCGTTGTTATTTGTTAAAAATGTCATGTATTTCTTTTAAAAGACCCATGAGTCATATGATGTAATTTGTAACACCAGTTTGCATGGGAAGGATGATGTAATAATGTCTACTTAAGTCATGTATAAACATTTGGTATATCCCCACTTGGTTGGGTGGATGAGTCAAAATGGTGTATCCCCACTCGGTCAGGAGATTGATGTATGTATGATTCATTGGTGATAGGGAGGTCATACTCACTTAGTTGAGTCGTAGAGTCATGTTATTCTTTTGAAAATATCTTTGCAGACTCTGTATTTGCTCAGGGGGAGCATGGACAAATTGGTACATCTTGGCATGTACTTAGGGGGAGTATGGATAGCAAAATGTATATCAAGGAAGAGAATATATTGGTCCACCCTTTGCCCTTGATGTCAAAGGGGGAGAGTGACTTGGTATGGTTGTTGCCATCAAGTCCAAAGGGAGATATTGTTGGTATTATGATATAGGTATGATACAGGTGTTGTCCTTGATTGCAACTCACTCAAATGATAGATCATAGTACAGCTAGAATGATCAGAGAAGTATACATAGGTTCATTGTGACAAGAATGCGTATACACACGGGTTCACCATACACCAAGTCACATATACATACACACGCATATTTACAAAAGGAAAGGTGGGTACATGTTGGGAATCTAAGTTTTGGTCCGTGGTATATTGTCCATGGTATTTGGGTATTGGTCCATGGTATTTGAAGTGCTAACCCCAGGTATTGGGTCCAAGGTATTGGTTCTACATGGTTTTGGACCATGGTATTGAGAGAGGAATAAACCTATATAAGGAGAATATCACTAGGCCAAGAGGTGCAAGTGTGCAAGTGATGAATATTTGTTGAAGTATGAGATATGGTATGCTGGTTATGGGTTTGTGATGCTTTGCTTGATTTGAACCAAGGAGGCACCTATGCGACTGATAAAGGTTGATGGACCAGGATCATGAAGACTAAAATGTATTATCACTATATGGTATGATCATGAATAGATCTGAATACTGATGCATGTTTTATCCTTTATATCTTATGTTCTCGTTATATCTGAAGTTGGAAATTGCAGTGAAGGTATAAGTAATTCTTTTCAGATCTGTACACGGGTTCTCTCTGGTGAAAGGGTGTGTACACGCTAGTTCGACACAATCAAGTAGCGTATACATTATGAGATTTGATGTTTGAGGTTGTTGTTGGTTCTAGTTGTTGTTGTAGAGTTTTGGGCTCTGCTATGTGTTCTGGTGACTGTGTTTTGATGACACGGTTTCAGTGATTCAGTTGTTGGGTGATTCAGAGTTAATGATTGTGTTGCATTAGTGATTGTTTTGTATTTATGGATCCAGTATGAAAATTTATGAAATGTGGTCCTTGGAAGAAAAGAGAAGGTTGTAGCCTTCTGTAGGTCAGCACCTACATACTAGTACATCAGTTAGTACAAGAGCTAAGGGGGTTGTAGCTCCCTTCGAGGAAAAGCTGGAGAACAAGAGAAGGTTGAAGCCTTTTGCAGGTAGAAGCCTGCGTACCAGTATAAAGCTACATAGTACAAAATTTGTAAAAGAAGTTTCTTATTAAAGAAAGATTGAGAAGATTGCAGTAGGTGGTTTTCACCCACATTGAGTTTCCACCTTATATCATGGTGTTCATGTGTGCTTCTTATGTGTGATGATCTATTCTGTTTTACTGCACCTGTTTATTATTTATATGGTTAATAATGTTCTGATGCACTCATTAAAGATCAACTAATTGAATCATAAGTTTACTGGATATACACTAGTTGTATTAAACACAGTTGTGTATACACATGGGTTACCTTAAGTGAAGTAGCATATATGAATCTGATAATGGAAATGAAAAGATTATTGATTTGCTAATACTAATTTTCACACTCCCCCTCTTAGTATTATTTCCAACAATCGGTATCAGAGAAGTTCCTTCAAAAGAAGCTTTATCACTTGAAGGAAGATCCATCAGCATGAGTAATCAAGAAAGAGAGGGATCCATTAGACCACCAATCTTCGATGGGAGCAATTTTGTCTATTGGAAGATAAGAACCACTACATATCTACAATCGCTTGGAACAGATGTTTGGGGAATCGTGGAAGGAGGATATACATATCCATCAGAAATTACTATAGATACAGTAGATATAAAACAATTTGAACTCAATGCCAAAGTTGTTACTATCTTATTGAGAAGTTTGTCACAATCAGAATTTGTCAAGGCCATGAAGTTCAAATTAGCAAAAGAAATATGGGATAAAATCATTCTAAGCTACAAAGGAGATAATTAGGTAAAATGTGCTAAGCTTCAAACTCTCAGAATATAGTATGAAACTCTTAAGATGCATAGTAATGAAATCATAGCTAATTACTTCCTACGTATAGATGAGATTATCAATTGTATGAGGAATATGGGTGAAGAAATTAAGGCATTTGTCTTAGTTGACAAATTTTTGAGATCCTTGTCTACTAAATTTGAATCCAAAGTGTCTGCCATAGAAGAAAAGGAGGATATGCAGAAAATCACTGTGACGCAGCTTCACAGAATCTTCACTGTTTTTGAGACGAGAAAAGGAGGACCATTAGATATGAGAGAAGCCACGTTTAAAGTATCAGCAAATGGAAAAGAAAAACTTAGCGAATCAGGATACATTTCAGAAGAAGAATATGAGGTAAATTTTTTCAAGAATCTTGAATGGGGATCTAGAAGGTTCAAAGATAAGCTACCTTTCAAATGCTTTTCTTGTGGTAGAGTTGGTCACTATGCTGTTAGATGCCCTCATAACAAAGGAAAGAAGTCTGAAGAAGGTAATATAAGTTATTATACTCATGATAAAAGTAATGACTCATCCAATAGTGATGAAGACATTAGACTTCTCATGGCATATGAAAATAAGGATGTAGAAGCAGAATAAGTTACCAGATTAAAAGAACAGTTGGAGACAGTAACCAGAGTAAGGAAGAAGCTGCATGATATAGTAAAAGATTAGAGCATAACAATTAAGAGACTTGAATCTAAGACCATCTCTCTAAAATAAGATCTTAAAGAATCAAAGAAGCATAATAAAGAAGCTCTTGAAGAACAAGAACATGAAGTGCTCGAATTAAGGCAACAGGTGGAAGAAGGAAGAAAAGCTGAAGAAAACATAAGGATGCAATATTTGGAAAAGGAAGAACAACATCAAGTTGAGGTAAATATATTAAAAGGTAAATTAGAAGAAAAGGATAAATTGTTACAATTTCAAGGCATTACTAAGATTTTGGATGATATTCTTAGTAGTCAAAGATCCCCTGCTATTAAAACTGGTCTTGGTTTTTATGAAATTGTTGAAGGAGAATCTAGCTCACAAGGTGAGGGAAGAAATTCTAATGCAAAATCTGAAATGATCAATAAGGAGACAAATGGTCAAGCCCAACAGCAACCAAGGAAAGAAATTCTTTAAAGAAAAATCTTTTGTTCCTAACTGTGGAAGTGATAAAAGGTTATTTCCTCTAATGAGTAATATTGAATGTTATGAATGTCATAATCTTGGACATGTTATAGCTAGATGTAGAAGAAGAATGGTTCAAGACCATCACACAGAATGATCATCACGTTCCAGGTACTTTAAGGGATATTGTTTTTCTTGCAATATGTTTGTTCGCAAAGCAATTGATTGCAATAGAAGGAATATGAAACATGTAAGATGTTATGCATGTAACAAGGTTGGATAAAAAGTAAGGGAATGCAGGAGCAAAATTTGAAATCCAAAGCAAGAGGATCATACATCATCGCAATTCCAGGTATTGAAGAAGACAAAATTAGAGTCAGAAAGAGGTGGCATAACTCAGTTAGCAGACGTAATAGACACAGGGGAAACTGAAAGTATAGACCTTCAGTATTCCAATTTTCATAAGCAGATATTATAAATAGAAGTCGCGTATATACGTGAGTTGGAGGCTTCAGAGTCGCATACATGGAGCTCTGAAGCAAAGAGCAGCAGAACAGGAAAATAAGTTTGATATGGTGGTTGGCACAGGTTCAGGGGGAGCATATGCTTCGAATAATGCATAATTGTTGGCATTATGGTTAGAAGCCTTTGGTAATGATGCTTATTGATACATCTTGTTACTGATTGTTGATTGGCCAAGAGAATAGATTGCAGGTTACAGGTTTGGATGCTAGTGATAGACCCTTATGGTGCAGATCATATGGTGTATGATAGTTGCTAATGACTATCATGGTCTTGTTTAGGTCATTGGTCTTTGTTAAAAATGTCATGTATTTCTTTTAAAAGACCCATGAATCATATGATGTAATTTGTAACCCTAATTTGCATGGAAAGGATGATGTAATAATGTCTATTTCAGTCATGTATAAACATTTGGTATATCCCCACTTGGTTGGGTGGATGAGTCGAAATGGTGTATCCCCACTTGGTCGAGAGAATGATGTATGTGTGATTCATTGGTGATAGGGAGGTCATACTCACTTTGTTGAGTTCTAGAGTCATGTTATTCTTTTGAAAAATATCTTTGTACACTCTGTATGTGCTCAGGGGGAGCATGGACAGTTTGGTACATCTTGGCATGTACAAAGGGGGAGTTTGATCAAAATGTGCTCAGAGGGAGCATGGACGGATTGGTACATCTCAAGGGATTTCAGAATGTACTCAGGGGGAGTATGGACTATTAGCCTCCTGCTGCAGCAGGTTAATCATCTTTCATGATCAACATTTTTACATGCCAAATATGTCGTACTATGGATACTGCAATGCTCCATATTTGCTAAAAAAGGCCAAGGAAGGATGCCATGAGAGTGTGCTAGCCTAAGTGCCACTGTTGTATTCCAATTTTGATGAGTTATTCCATTTTTGAATACTTTTCAGTTAAAAGGAGGTCCAAACAGCTTAATCTTGGTCTCCCTAGGTTTCAATTTCCTGTTGTAGAATATAGAGAATCATTATATGTCCATATAGCTTAATCTTGGTAGATTCTTAGATAGGTAGAGAAGCAAGGGTGCTCAACAGCCTAATCTGAGCCCCTGGATGAAATAAGTGTAGATGTAGATAGGAGGATAGAGAGAAAAAGTTGAAAAGTTGGGTTTGCTAATTCAAGTGCACCCAAACCAAAAGAAGAAAAAATGCTAGGTAAGTAGGCTGGGTAAGTAGCTTTGTGGTTGCAAAAATCAAGCTATGTGATCCATTTCATGTTTTCAAAGTGTCATATCTATTTAGATCACAAGTTGGAGGCAGTTTTCCATTTAAAGGACTTCAAGCGAGGCATGTCTAACTCCCCCCTTCTTCCTCTTCCCCAAATCACTCACTAACTTCCCCTAAAGAGGTCAAGATCTGCTTGATACCTCTCAGATTCATCATTCTTCATATTAGTAGCCTTGGTAAAGATCTTCTTTACTCAGGGAAAGTCCATACTTCCCCCACAAACTTTTACTTCTCCTTGATAGCCTAAGATTTACATACTTAATGCTTTTTCTCATCATTGTCATGTTGACTGCTAACTCTACTATGTAACTCCCTATCTATTTTCCCTTCCCCTACTAAAACTATGTTAGTAATTCCCCTATATACATATTCCCTTCTCCTGGTTGAAATATAACCATATATACACTTGGGAATTGCTAAGTTTATCTGAAACTCAACAAGAACCCTCAATTCCCCCCTCAACCCATCTTCTCATGCATATCTGACTCCTTCCCATGCCTTCAAATCCCTTCAAACATCAAAAAATTCTGCTTCCGATCATAAAAACCCTCATCACTTACCTTGGGCCTTGCTCCAATCGCAAAAAGGTTCTATTGGACCCCCTCCGATGCGATATCGCAGTCGAGAGGGGAGTCGTGTATCAAAACAACACATAAAGTGTGCCCCCGATTGGTTTGGATGACAGCGATTTCGCCGATCGACGTATTGCTATGACAAAACAAAACATGCATGTGCATTGCCAATATGGTTCATCGCCGATGGTTTGTTGTTGATCGCATATCGATGATCAGCGTTTCATGAGAATCCACGCCATATATATATATAGGCCCCATCCATTATCCTTTCGCCGCCTTCTCTGTCCTGCCATTTTTCCGATTGCCCGTGCCCTAGATCTACGGTGGGCGGGTTTGTTCCCTTCTGAACCTGCCGATGATTAGCGTCCGGGGATGGAAGTTTTTCCCATGCCACGTCACCCGTTGTACAAGGTCCCACCGCTGACGTCATGCTAACATCATCCGCCGAAAGAAAAGCGCGCAAAGGCAAAATCGCTGCTTAGGAAGCCTGAAATGAAAATCTGAGGTAGTTTTTGATGCGCGATTAGTGCTTAGCGCTAATCGCACATCACTAAGAAAAATTGGCCAAAATGGAAAAGCCTTATTCTAGCGCAGGTTTGCAACAGTTATTTTGCCCAAAAGAAAGCAGAAAGGAGCGAATTGACCAGTTGAAGAGTATCAGAGGAGATGAAGCCAATTTTCATGTCAAAGAGTATCAGTGAAGTGGCAAAGAGTATCAGATCAACAATATCAAAGCAGGTGAACATTAAAAGCCTCCATCAAAGTCCAAGAATGTGGTAAGGCCACTTGAGACTCTCAAATCACAGTTAATGCACATCAAAGCCACTCAAGAGCAGTGGAGCAGAGACTAATGCACAGTTATGATAAATGGCCAACACATAACAACAAAGAACACATTCCTACTCATTTTGAAGCAGCTGCCCCAACGCAGCACTTAGATAAATATTTCATGCATTTACTTCAAGATAAGATGAATTAAAGCACTCATTTCCCTCAGATCTATTTAAGATCTGTTGTAATAGATATTTCTTAGATATTTTCTCTATATATACGACCCTCTGTATTGAGAGGTGGGGGGTTGGAGGGTTGGTTAATGCACTCCAAGAGAGACTTTCTCTGTATCTGATATGTTTCACTTAATCAAAGATTGTTGAAAGCTTGGAGAATGGACTGTTTGATGGGTTGTTGATGTCTCTGAAGAATGAATGAGGGAAATCTTGTGTTGCTTTCCGAATCAATAAGTGTTCCTTACCTCTATTATTTCAATTTTAGATATGCTCAATTCATAGAATGAAAGTTTGGTTTAGAATTTACTTACCTACACTCTATGCTCATTTTTTGTGGCTTCTTAATGTTTTCCTCTTGATTTAGGCATAAATATGGATTCCTTATTGCTCATATTTTCTCTATTTCACATATGAATGACTGTTAACTAGGAATTCTTAGCTACTCCTAGGTAGAGCTCGTTCATCTTCCTTCTGCTAACCTGATGGAGAGATTCTTTGTTGCCTCTCATTTCTTAGCCTGCAATCCATCTTCATTTACCTTAAGTATTGTTTCATGAGCAGCTACCTTGCCCCTTTTTCCTCTTGTTACCAAGAAAACGCACCAGCAGTCTTACTCCACGACTCCATGCCCAATGGTTTGAAACTTGTCACACTATGCATTGCCTCTCTACTTGAAAGCATCCTCCTTCCACCCAAACACAAACAAAACCCCTTGAAATCAATAACTAGCCTAAAATCATCATCAACAAAGCTAAAATCATTAAGAGAGAGCCCTCTCTGATTACAGGTAGGCTAGAACTTGTAATCCAAATATTGGTTTGTGGTTACCTCGGCTGTATCCCTTTCAAGGGCTTAGGGACAACCTGAGTGTTAACATAATGGTGACTCCACTGGGGACATCCTCAGATAATCTCACAAGTCCAGTCCAATAGCTCCGCTGAGGAAAAATCTGACCTTTAAGAAAGTTTTTGTTTAATCGATATTCTTAGAAAACTCCTCAACAAAACAAGCTAGAAGCTGGCTCACAAAAATAATTTACGTTATACAAGGTCAAATCCGGACCCAAAGCCCCCAGCCACTTCTGAAAATCCAAATTTAATCTCAAGAAACCTCAGGAAGCTAGAGCGAAAAGAGGATTTAGCTGACTCTAGTCCTAAGAAAGTTCATCCAAGCAGTGTTCTGACCCCTATCAAAGTTCTATTCCGTTCATCCCCTACTTCATCATTCACCTCTCCAAGCACCTTGCCCACACCCCCGTTCACTACTCATACCACCACTACTACTCCTATTATCCCAGTTGCTCCAGTTTTTCCACTTATCCCTGTGAATATGGCTAATAGATATGCCCCTTTACAACTTCCTGCAAATCCCGGGGCTATGCCTCAGGATTACCAGACTAAAATAACTTATTTTGATGGCACAAGGGCCTGCATGATACTTCAGCATACAAAGAAAATGCAGGATTACTTTGAGAGCTATGAGATTGACGATGATGCTGTGAGAATGAAGATTTTTGTCCAAAGTTTGACAGGTGATGTCAGGACTTGGTTCAGAGCACTCCTAGCCAACTCCATAGCAGACCTAGAAGCCTTATACCAGTCATTTATCAACAAATGGGAAAAGAAGAAAGACCCCTTGCAGATATTATCCGAATATGACACCATTAAAAGAGGCCCTCAGGAGGCTGTGTTAGACTACTACGCAAGGTTTAACAATGTTTACAATGCAATCCCACAGAAGCTTAGGCCCCCACCTGATCTTGCTTTATATAAATTCCCTGATGGTTTTGATACCGATATGGCTTATCAGTTAAGGGAAAGAGCCCCTCAAAGCCTTGCAGACATGCAAAATGTTGCTATTAGTGTGGAAGCAAACCTAATTGCCAAAAGAAATAGAGCTAGAACCAAAAGAAAAACCACCTTCAAGGAAGAACCCTCAGCCTTAGACCACAAACTAGATGCTATTATTAATGGCATGCACAGGTTGGGAGATAGAGTGGAGAGCGTTGAGAGGAAATCATCATGGGAAGGACAACAACCCAACACCATAAGGAACCCAAATTTCAGGAAAACTCAGAACACAAATGCTGGTAGGACTAGCCTCGACCGTGATATAAGACCTCCTTTCCAAGAAAACTACACAGAAGCATCCACATCCAGTGAGACAACAAACGAGACTCACATGAACATGATAGATTTGAAAAATGAGCAACAAATTTTTTTGACTCAAGAAGACCAAGACTACCATGATGTAAATCAATTTCAGACTCATACCGGAGAGTCTTTTGACTTCAAACAAGGCTATGATTCTACTGTGTATGAGGTGCACAAGCAATATAAACTGAGGACTAGAACAATTGATGTGCCCGAGTCCGTCAAACAAAAGGAAAAAAAAGAGCCCAAGAATATTAAAGGCAAGGCTATTATTAGAGAACCAGCTGATGAGACTGTCTCAAACCTGCAGGAAGTAACTATGGTAGACATAACAGACATGCAACCTCCTATTGATAAGCCTCTACCTCCTTCTTCCTCAAAAGAAGATTTGAACAGTATTCCACAAAAACTTCCCAAGACAGAAATACCGCCAAGTATCACTCACCATAACACTGATAATCAAGAAGAAAACGTAGAAAATACACTTGAAAGGGGAAAATCTGACACTGCCAACACAAAGACTCTGTTAGAGAAACCATTTAACTTAGAAGCAGAAATAAGTAAACTTAAGATTTCCATCCCCCTCTCTGAGCTTTCCAAACATGATGTGTACAGGAAACAAATCCAAAGATCACTTCAGATGCCAGGGATCAAGGATGATGTCAATGTTTTAGATGACACGCCTGAGTTGTTATTCGGTCCTGAGGTTAATGGAAAACCAACATATGGGGCTGTTATGCCCTTTTATGTAAGCCTACATATACATGACAAAGTTTTTCATAATGCTATGCTTGATTCAGGTGCCTCACACAATCTTATGCCCAAAGCTGTAATAGAAAAGCTAAACCTTGATGTCACAAGACCCTATAAAGACCTTTTCTCCTTTGACTCAGGTCAGGTCAAGTGTTTAGGCTTAATCAAAGATCTATGTGTGTCTTTAGTCCAATATCCCAACAAAACAATTCTAATGGACGTGGTGGTTGCTGACATTCCACCAAAATATGGGATGCTCTTATCAAGATCTTGGGGAGCAAAACTCCAAGGATCCCTTCAATTAGACCTCTCTTACACCACTATTTCATTCTTTGGGCAACCAAAGAGACTGTATAGAGAAACACTGATGAAGTACGTGGTGAGTAGTGAGGAAAAGCCCCAAAACGTTCCCATTTACTCAATCTAGTCTGATATGGATTCCTTTATTTTGTTCAATGATGATGATCGTCCCCCAACTGGTGATAAGCCTTCAGATTTAGAACAAGGAGCATGTGTAAGTGAGGAATCGGTTACCCATACCCAAAAAAATGGCAAAACAAACAATGCAACCAGCACACAAAGAGAACCTCCCAAAACAGGAAATCCAAATCTGCCCACTCCGATAATGATTTCAACTCCCAATGCTAGCCAAGACCAAGAAATCCTATGGTATTTGGAGTTTGACGGTTCAATAAATAAGCTAGGAGCAGGGGCAGGAGTTTGGATCCATAATACCAAAAACAACCATGCAGAGGGTCATGCCTATAGATTGAATTTCAAATGCACCAACAACATGGAAGAGTATGAGGCCCTCCTTTTAGGCCTTAAGCTCCTTAAAGCTCTTGGGGCTGCAAAAGCTCCCATTCTAGGTGACTCTGATTTAATCATACAACAAATGAAATGCAACTTTGTTACCAATGACAATAGGCTGAGAGCTTATAGGACTGCTGCCACAGAAATACTCAATTCCTTCACCGAATCTAAGCTTGCTAAGATTTCTAGAAACCATAACATACATGCACACAACCTAGCCACTTTTTCTAGTACATGCAAGCTTCCCTTTAAGCCAAATCACCATTTCACTACTGAGATAAAACATAGGCCCACTGTCCCTAACAATATTAAAGATTGGCAAGTGTTTGAAAATGATGCTCAGATTAACAATTTCCTCACTCTTGAGCATGAGTTTTCAAATTCAAACATTGAAATGGATGCCATGAATGATTCCCAATAGCAAGCAAATGAAAATCAGCAGGCTGTAACAGCTGCAACAACAAAACAAATCTTTAACCGGACTGTTTTTGACAATGCAAACATAGAAGAGCTGAAACAAATGCATTTAGATGAAACAACCAAAGCAGAGGCTGAGTTCATTAATCTAAAGGATAACTTTTTGCCTACTGGCCTCACTCCATTAGAAAACATGTTTGATAATAATGATGTGCCCAAAAATCCAAAAATGGAGCTGTTAAATGCTGCAATAGAAGAACACAGCATAGGGACAACAGAGAAGCCCAAAATGATTAAATTTTCCAAAAATCTGCCACCTAATAAAAAACCAAAGTATGTGGATTTTTTCAAAGAGTTCGAGGATGTATTTGCTTGGAGTTACGAGAACTTGAAGTCCTATGACACCTCAGTGATCCAATATACCATTCCCTTAAAACCAAACCAAAAACCATTCAAGCAGAAACTTAGAAGAATTAACCCTATGCTTCTTCCCCTTATTGAAAAGGAAGTGAAGAGAATGTTTGAAGCAGGTATCATAGCACCGATCAGATTTTCCGAATGGGTATCCAATCTGGTTCCCACAAGGAAAAAATCAGGTGAGATCAGACTGTGTGTAGACCTAAGAAACTTAAACCAAGTCTCTATAAAAGACCACTATCCTTTGCCCAAAATGGACCATATCCTACAAAGAGTAGTGGGGTCATCTAGAATCTCTTTACTAGATGGATTCTCAGGTTTCAATCAAATACTCGTTCACCCAGATGACCAAGACAAGACAGCCTTTACCACACCGTGGGGAACATTTAAGTATGTTAAAATGCCTTTTGGGCTAAAGAACGTCGGTGCCACCTTTCAAAGGGCAATGGATATTGCATGTGCCAAAGAAATAAATGATTTCCTTGTTGTCTATCTTGATGACTTAACCCCTTTCTCCAAATCTGATCGAGAGCACCTCAGACACTTAAGGAAAATCTTCATGACATGTAGGAAATATGGTATTTTCTTGAACCCCAAGAAGTCCTTGTTTGGCCTTGAGGAAGGTAAGTTGTTAGGTCACATCATTTCAAAAGAGTATCAGAATTGATCTGGAAAGGATCCAAGCCATCCTCCAAATCCCCTACCCAAGAAACACAAAAGAGTTGCAAGCATTCCTTGGAAAGATCAATTTCCTAAGGAGATTTATCCCAAACTTAGCCGAACTGATAAGACTATTAAGCAACATGTTAAGGAAGGATGCCAAGGTAAAATGGTCTCTTGAAACCAAGCAAGCCTTTGAGAGTATCAAAGTTGCCTTGACTCAAACGCCTGTCCTCACAAGTCCACAATTTGATAAGGATTTTATCATATTTTCCTTTGCTTCAGATCACACGATAGATGCTGTCCTTTTGCAAAAGGGTGACCATGGAAATGAGAAGCTAATTTCTTTCTTCAACAGAGCCCTTAGAGATGCTCCTTTGAAGTACCAAATCATGGAGAAGCCGGCTTATGCTCTTGTGAAGGCCATTAAAAACTTCAGAGTTTATATTTTATATTGACATGTGATTGCCTATGTCCCAAACTCTGTTGTAAAAGACATATTAACTCAAGAGGGGCTGGAAGGAAAAAGAGGCAAGTGGATTGCCAACATTCTTGAATATGACATTGAAATAAAACCCACCAAGATGATAAAGGGACAGAGTTTAGCCAAGCTAATGTTTGAAACAAATTTGCAAGCCTTAGACATTAACCAACTAGACAACGAACGGGAGTTGGCGACTCCACAGATCAGTCAAACCTTTTTTCAATTCCCATGGTATTCTAATATTTGCTTTGTATTATTAAACCTGTGTGCTCCCCCAGGATTGTCCAAGACCAAAAAAATATTTTTAAAGATGAAAGCATCAAAGTTTTGTGTCTTAGATGGTGCCCTGTTTTGGAAGAATCATGAAGGTATTTTTCTTAATTGCTTAACTTTGGATGAAACTAACAAAGTCCTCAAGGAATTTCATGCAAGAGATTGTGGAGGGAACTTATATTGGAAATCAATAGCCGATAAAATCCTAAGGGCTGAGTTTTATTAGCCTTCCCTGTTTGATGATGTTAAAAAATTTGTAATGTCTTGCCATAAATGCCAAATCTTTGAAGGGAAAAGAAAATTGTTGTCTTTGCCCCTTAAGCCCATCTCAACCGAAAAGCCTTTTCAACTATGGGGTCTTGATTTCATTGGATAAATCCATCCCTCTTCTTCAGGCCAGCACAAGTGGATTTTAACAACCACCGACTATTTCACCAAGTGGATTGAAGCCATCCCATGTAGGCAAGCCAATGACTCCACTATTATCCAATTCCTTGAGGGCAATATCCTTTCCAGATTTGGCTGTCACTGACAATGTTGCTGCCTTCAAATCCAAAAAGATGATCAACTTCTGCCATAAATTTCACATTACCTTGGGCCACTCTACAGCCTACTACCCTCAAGGTAATGGTTTGGCCGAATCATCCAACAAAAGTCTCATCAACATCATAAAGAAAGTGCTAGAAGAAAAAAAAAAGAACTGGCATAGGAAGCTCACAAATGCCCTGTGGGCAGATAGAATTTCAACCAAAAGATCCATTGGGATGAGCCCTTATGAGCTAGTATATGGCATGGAGGCCAGATTTCCTTCATCTTTGGGCATTCCTGCTATCAAACTATTACAAGAGATTCAGGCTGAACCAAATGAAATTCAAAGAATAATTAATCAGACCATTCATCTTCAAAAAACCAGAGAACAAGTGTATGACAGAGCTCAAACTTTGCAAGAGAAGCTCAAAAGGATGTTTGATAAGAAAGCTAAGGCTGAGGATTTCTGTGCTGGCAGCAAAGTTCTAAGGTGGGACTCACAAAGAGAAGACAAGGGCAAACATGTGAAATTCGACTTTCTTTGGAAAGGTCCATTCATTATCAGTGTTGTGCAAGGGAACAACACATATTTCCTAAAATCTATAGATGGCAGCACAACTGAAGAGGGCCCTGTGAATGGCCGAATGTTAAAGCATTATCATGATCCCTTTTGTTGAGAATCACCTGGCGACATTATTTCTGTACATAAATGTTTATATATATCAGCACTTTGTTTCATTTTTGTGTAACAGTCTGAATGATAGAGCACGCAGAAGAAAGTAGGCAGTGCTTCACAGTTCACAAGAAATTCAATTGAGAGAAAGTGTTGTTCTCACTCCAAAATTTCAATTATCTAACAGTCAGCACTAAGAAGTTTCAATCTACAACAACAATGGAAGATCAAGGCAGTATGACCTACTGTTCTTGGCTTTTCACAAGGAAAAGACATCCCCAAGTGGAGCCATTGTTAGCCTCCTGCTGCAGCAGGTTAATCATCTTTCATGATCGACATCTTTACATGCAAAATATGTCATACCATGCATACTACAATGCTCCATATTTGCTAAAAAAGGCCAAGGAAGGATGCCATGAGAGTGTGCTAGCCTAAGTGCAACTGCTGTATTCCAATTTTGATGAGTTATTCCATTTTTGAAGACTTTTCAGTTAAAAGGAGGTCCAAACAGCTTAATCTTGGTCTCCCTAGGTTTCAATTTCCTGTTGTAGAATATAGAGAATCATTATCTGTCCAAACAGCTTAATCTTGGTAGATTCTTAGATAGGTAGAGAAGCAAGGGTGCTCAACAACCTAATCTGAGCCCCTGGATGAAATAAGTGTAGATGTAGATAGGAGGACAGAGAGAAAAAGTTGAAAAGCTGGGTTTGCTAATTCAAGTGCACCCAAACCAAAAGAAGAAAAAATGCTAGGTAAGTAAGCTGGGTAAGTAGATTTGTGGTTGTAGAAATCAAGCTATGTGATCCATTTCATGTTTTCAAAGTGTCATATCTATTTATATCACAAGTTGGAGGCAGTTTTCCTTTTAAAGGACTTCAAGCGAGGCATGTCTAACTCCCCCCTTCTTCCTCTTCCCCAAATCACTCACTAACTTCCCCT
Organism: Pinus taeda; assembly: GCA_000404065.3. NCBI lineage: Eukaryota > Viridiplantae > Streptophyta > Pinopsida > Pinales > Pinaceae > Pinus > Pinus taeda. The sequence continues at coordinate 26,555 of APFE030353137.1, forward strand.
AAAGAGGTCAAGATCTGCTTGATACCTCTCAGATTCATCATTCTTCATATTAGTAGCCTTGGTAAAGATCTGCTTTACTCAAGGAAAGTCCATACTTCCCCCACAAACTTTTACTTCTCCTTGATAGCCTAAGATTTACATACTTAGCGCTTTTTCTCATCATTTTCATGTTGACTGCTAACTCTACTATGTAACTCCCTATCTATTTTCCCTTCCCCTACTAAAACTATGTTAATAATTCCCCTATATACATATTCCCTTCCCCTGGTTGAAATATAACCATAAATACACTTGGGAATTGCTAAGTTTATTTGAAACTCAGCAAGAACCCTCATTTCCCCCTCAAACCATCTTCTCATGCATATCGGATCCCTTCCCATGCCTTGAAATCCCTTCAAACATCAAAACATTCTGCTTCCGATCATAAAACCCCTCATCACTTACCTTGGGCCTTGCTCCGATTACAAAAAGGTTCATTGGACCCCCTCCGATGCGATATCACAGTCGGGAGGGGAGTCATGTATCAAAACAGTGCATAAAGTGTGCCCCCGATTGGTTTGGCCGACAACGATTTCACCGATCGGCATATCGCTATGACAAAACAAAACATGCATGTGCGCTGCTGATATGGTTCATCGCCGATGGTCTGTTTCCGATCGCATATTGGCGATCGGCTTTCATGAGAATCCACGCCATATATATATATATAGGCCCTGTCCCTTATCCTTTCGTCGCCTTCTTTGTTCTACCATCTGTCTGATTGCTCGTGCCCTAGATCTACGGTGGGTGGGTCTGTTCCCTTTCGAACCTATCGATGATTAGCGTCCGGGGATGGGATTTTTTCCTGTGCCATGTCACTGTGCCACGTCACCCTGCCACGTCACCCACTGTACGGGGTCCCACCGCTGACGTCATGCTGACGTCATCCACCGAAAGAAAAGCGTGCAACGGCGAAATCGCTGCTTAGGAAGCCCGAAATGAAAATCTGAGGCAATTTTTGATGTGCGATTAGCGCTTAGCGCTAATCGCGCATCACTAAGAAAAATTGGCCAAAATGGAAAAGCCTCAGTCCAGCGTAGGTTTGCAACAGTTATTTTGCCCGAAAGAAAGTAGAAAGGAGTGAATTGACCAGTTAAAGAGTATCAGAGGAGATGAAGCCAAATTTCATGTCAAAGAGTATCAGTGAAGCGGCAAAGAGTATCAGATCAAAAATATCAAAGCAAGTGAACATTAAAAGCCTCCATCAAAGTCCAAGAACACGGTAAAGCCACTTGAGACTCTCAAATCACAGTTAATGCACATCAAATCCACTCAAGAGTAGTGGAGCAGAGACCAATGCGCAGTTATGATAAATGGTCAGTGCATAACAACAAAGAACACATTCCTACTCATTTTGAAGCAGCTGCCCCAATGCAGCACTTAGATAAATATTTCATGCATTTACTTCAAGATAAGATGAATTAAAGCACTCATTTCCCTTAGATATGTTTAAGATCTGCTGTAATAAATATTTCTTAGATATTTTCTCTATATATATGACCCTCTGTATTGAGAGGAGGGGGGTTGGAGGGTTGGTTAATGCACTCCAAGAGAGACTTGCTCTATATCTGATATGTTTCACTTAATCAAAGATTGTTGAAAGCTTGGAGAATGGACTGTTTGATGGGTTGTTGATGTCTCTGAAGAGTGAATGAGGGAAATCTTGTGCTACTTTCTGAATCAATAAGTGTTCCTTACCTCTATTATTTCAATTTCACATATGCTCAATTCACAGAACGAAAGTTTGGTTTAGAATTTGCTTACCTGCACTCTATGCTCAGTTTTTGTGGCTTCTTAATGTTTTCCTCTTGATTTAGGCATAAATATGGATTCCTTATGGCTCATATTTGCTCTATTTCACATATGAATGACTGTTAACTAGGAATTCTTAGCTGCTCCTAGGTAGGGCTCGTTCATCTTCCTTCTGGTAACTTGATGGAGAGATTCTTTGTTGCCTCTCATTTCTTAGCCTGCAATCCATCTTCATTTACCTTAAGTATTGTTTCATGAGCAACTACCTTGCCCTTTTTCCTCTTGTGACCAAGAAAACGCACCAGCAGTCTTACTCCACGACTTCATGCCCAATGGTTTGAAACTTGTCACACTATGCATTGCCTCTCTACTTGAAAGCATCCTCCTTCCACCCAAACACAAATAAAACCCCTTGAACCCAATAACTAGCCTAAAATCATCATCAACAAAGCTAAAATCATTAAGAGAGAGCCCTCTCTGATTACAGGTAGGCTAGAACCTGTAATCCAAAGATTGGTTTGTGGTTACCTCGGTCGTATCCCTTTCAGGGGCTTAGGGACAAGCTGAGTGTTAACATGGACAGCAAGATGTATATCAAGGAAGAGAATATCTTGGTCCACCCTTTGTCCTTGATGTCAAAGGGGGAGAGTGACTTGGTATGGTTGTTGCCATCAAGTCCAAAAGGGGAGATTGTTGGCATTATGATACAGTTATGATACAGGTGTTTTCCTTGATGGCAACTCACTCAGATGATAAATCATAGTACAACTAGAATGATCAAAGAAGTATACATAGCTTCGCTGTGACAAGAATGCATATACACGCAGGTTCACCATATACCAAGTCATGTATACATACACACGCATGTTTACAAAAGGAAAGCTATGTACATGTTGGGAATCTAAGTTTTGGTCTGTGGTATTTGGTCCTTGGTATTTGGTCTGAAGTGTTGACCCCAGGTATTGGGTCCAAGGTATTGGTTCTATGTGGTTTTGGACCATGGTATTGAGAGAGGCCTAAACCTATATAAGGAGAAGATCACTAGGCCAAGAGGTGCAAGTGTGCAGGTGATGAATATCTGATGAAGTACGAGATCTAGTATGCTGGTTATGGGTTTGTGATGCTTTGCTTGATCTAAACCAAGGAGGCACCTATGCGGCTAATAAAGGTTGATGGACCGGGATCATGAAGACTAAAATGTATTATCATTATATGGTATGATCATGAATAGATCTGAATACTGATGCATGTTTTATCCTTTATATCTTATGTTCTGGGTATATCTAAAGTTGGAAATTGTAGCGAAGGTATAAGTAATTATTTTCAGATCTGTACGCGGGTTCTCTCTGGTGAAAGGGCATATACACGCTAGTTCAACACAGTCAAGTAGTGTATACATTATGAGATTTGATGTTTGAGGTTGTTGTTGGTTCTAGTTATTGTTACAAAGTTCTGGGCTCTGTTCTGTGTTCTGGTGACTATGTTTTGATGACAGGGTTTCAGTGATTCGGTTGTTTTGACACTTGCCTCTCTGAATTCGCCCAAGGATGAGTAAGAGATCATGAAATCTCCAAGTGGAACCAAGAACTATTAGAGAGATGACACTAATCAAAATCCCAGAAGCTAACTCACCCACCTATAAATATCTATATATGGATCCCTCATCCTAGAGATCCAAAGGCTGGAATTTTGTATCTTGTAAGGAAGTGTTGTTGGTTTCTCTCTTAAACATCATATTGTCGGGTGATCTAGATTTTCATGAGGTGAAGAGGGCTTTCATGCTGGGAGGATGGCGCTGGGTTAGACCCCTCTATTCTACTACTTCTATCAATAAAGCTATTTGAGTTTTCCTCCATATTCTTGTATATCTCTGAATCTTGTATTGATATATGAATTTGTATGGTTAATATACATCTGATCCTATATTGTTTATGGTTGTAGATCTCTATGCTTTGATGGTATTATGTGGCTTTGACTCTACAGGTGTTCTTTGAAGTGGGACAAGTAAGGAAGGAGTGGCAAAGCTCTGTCAAAGGGGAGAGGAAACAAGAAAGGAGCCAAGAGAAAGACTAAGGTTGGTACTCTCTGCTTCTCTCTCGTCTATCTCTCATAAAGGAAAACACAAGTAACTTTAGTTTGTTTGTTTCTAATATAGCTACCCATCTTAGTGGGACTAGCAGCTCTGAATGGACACTAGTTTTCCCGATAACAAAATGGTGACTCCACTGGGGAGTGAATAGTTTGTTTGCTTGTTTCTATTTGCTTGCTTTATAAACTACAGTCGGAGCCTGAAGTTAAGTTAGCTAGCCTTCGAACTGCTTTTGCTATGCAACTGCAAAGTAGATCAATTCTGCTTCAGTCAACTCTCTGGGTTAGTTTATGAACTGAACATCTGACTTGCAAACATCCTAAGTGCCCTGGTGGTAGCTCAAATAACCTCATTAGATCAGCCCCTATGCTTTGTGTTTACTGCCTATCATTAGCTCAGCCTAAATCCCTGAACTAAGCTGCAAACTGTGAGCAAACACCAAGCTCAGTCGCGTCCCTGGACCATTGCACTATCTCTCATTGGTAGTTTGGATGCATCGCACCTCCCATGTGCTACAGGTGAGATGCATCCCTATTTCCATGTGTTACAGGTGTGATGACTGAGTGAGACTGTTTCTGCCTCCAGATTTTGGTTTTTTCTTCATTGTCTTCAGCTTTATTCAGTAGTTTTGTTGTCTATGATCAGTATATCACTGTTGAAACTCTCTTCCTTTTCATTATTCAGCCTCCATTGATAAAGAATTGTGAATGTTTTATGTATTTTTTATGATTCTCCTTTGCAAATAGTAGCTTAATCGAACTGTCGTCTTTTGATTTGAAAGTGTCACAAGTGTCATTTTCAGTCAAAGAAAAGAGTGTCGAAAAGTCTTCCTATTTTAGATAGTCGATTACACTTTTCCCATTGTATTTGATTTGAATCATCAATTCTTTGAAGTGTTGAAAGCATTTTTCAAATTGAAATTGAAAGTGTCGCTCTTAGTCTTCCTTTCATTTTTCAAATTTGAAATCGCAAAGTGTCGTCTTAGCCTTCCTTTTGTTTTTTGAATTCGAAATCGCAAAGTGGTCTTCCTTTCGCTTTTTGAATTCGAAATCGCAAAGTTTCGTCTTAGTCTTTCTTTCATTTTTTGAATTCGAAATTGCAAAATGTCGTCTTAGTCTTCCTTTCGTTTTTGAAAAGGAAATTGTTAGTACTATCGCTTTGAAAGAAAAATAGTTCAAATCTATACTTAGCATTCTTTTTGTCATTCACACTTTAAGAAAGCGGAAAACAAATACATGCATGTGAATTTGCATTTAGACTGCATGCAGAAATTGGTTTAGGACAGTGCATCTTAGTGTGTGCGCTCTGCTCTATGTTGAAAGGAATTTACTTCTCTCTCCTTAGTAGCTAGGATTTTCATTGCAAAAAGAAAGTAAACGACTATTTATCATCTTAGATTGCATATTTAGGAATTGTATATCTACATCACGTGGTGAACCTTAAAGGAAAACTTCTTAAGAAATATCAACTGAAAAATAAATTTCAATGAACATAAAAACACATTGGAACCTAACGCACAACATATAAAAGTCTAGGCTCGAGACGTATTCCGACGTCGTAAAGCCTGGTAACTATCATTTTCATCATAGGTTGGGTGATTCCTCCTCCTTGATAAAACAAGTGCCAACACGGACTTGTGCTCCCATGTACCATCGAGTATATATTGGGAGACCACAATAGGCTATATCCTTTATCCTTAGGAAGCCGTGTCTTCCGCCGTATCGATCGCAATGCACTAAACACAACATTCATGAAAATTGACTGACGTACCTTAAAAAGTATTATGCAGTTTTACGATTGTTTTGGTAATCCCTCTATCTAGATTTCCAGAGCATTCACTTTCATTCCTTTTCAAACTCCTTAAAAGAAAAGGTCCATCTGAGCACTTGTCCCTTCAGGCTCATTAAAAATCAAAGGCGACTAGAGTCATCTTTAGCTTTTTCTCGACTCTTGAAAATTGAAAAAGCAAGTTGTGTCAAAGCATCATAAAATTTATTTTAATCGGAATAACATAAATATTCCCTCGTTGGTCGTAGGTTGAGAAAATGAAGTCCACCAATCAAGGATTTCCCCTTGGGGGGAATCTTAGTCCCTTCTCCTCTTGGGGAGATGTTGGTGCACCTCATATGGCTACATTGTCCCTTCCAGGACTTACAATTGGCCTGCCAGTATGGCTTTTCTCAACCTCTGTCGTTCAAAACACCTTGATTCCTAAGCAATAAAATCAGAAACCAGATGATACTAGAGTTCCCCCCAACCTTCTACTTCATTTTTTTCTCCCTCTCCTTCTTCCTCTTCGCTTGGTGAAGCTAGTAAAACTGAAAACCAAGTAACTGAGAAGAAGAAGAAAGGGAAGGAGAAGAAGAAGAAGAAGAAGAAGCCAATGGCAAAGGGGGCAATCATGCATCATCTGGTGAAAATCCACACACTGCACCATCCAAACCTAAATCTCCATGTGTCATTTGCAAGGGAGACCACTATCATCGAGATTTTCCTTGTATCCCACAGATTTTAAGAAACTGGTCTCCCCACTTGCACAATCTGGTGTCCTCAACCTCTAACAATCATGTTGAAAGTACACCGTCAACTAGTGAAAACGAAGTCAAAGGAAAAAAATGAATATCTAAATTTCCTTGTAGACTGTGTGAAGGCGATCATGCCCTCCACCATTGTCCCTTCCTGGACGAAGCTAAAAGAGTCTTGGATAACCGTCCTGCTTCACTGCTATGGCTTCCTCCTGGATACAAGAAACTCTTGCCAAGTCCATCGCTAGTTGAAAATCCGACTGACACAACTTTGTGCGGTGAAGCATCTATCATTAAGATAAACCCTCTGAGTCACACAGTCCACAAGTCAATAGGTCGAGACGGCAGCAGCCCTTCAAGAAGGT
>APFE030353137.1:41612-82190 GCA_000404065.3 Pinus taeda
TCACCTTCCAGTTTGAAAAACCTCGGATCCTCATGATAAAGCATTTCACCCGACATCAGAAGATTTATGACCTCATGCTTTAGGGGGCAACTATTATAGACATATTTGGGAACTTCAACCCCAATCTCATATGTCCATAAACCAAGGGCTTCTAGGCCCCTAAAAGTGTTGTTTCATACCCTAAAGGAACAAGGTCAGCTGATTACATCATCTCCCAGAAGTTCTCCGTGAAAAACTACTTAGAACTGGTCAAAACTGGACCATACAGACTACTCAGTGCTAAGGCTGCGATGCATCTCACCTACTACATGCAGAAAGTGCGATGCATACTAAAAAGCGCTTATGTAGGGTGCGATGAGTGAGAGCAGACAAATGGCAGAGGCAATTGGCTAGGTGGAAACCTAGAGAATATTCTAGAAACTGCCCATTTGACACTTGCCTCTTTGAATTCGCCCAGGGATGAGTAAGAGATCATGAAATCTCCAAGTGGAACCAAGAACTATTATAGAGATAACACAGATCAAAATCCTAGAAGCTGACTCACCCACCTGCAAATATCTATATATGGATCCCTCATCCTAGAAATCCAGAGGCTGGAATTTTGTATCTTGTAAGAAAGTGTTGTTGGTTTCTTTGTGAACCATCATAGTGTTGGGTGATCTAGCTTTTCATGAGGTGAAGAGGGCTTTCATGCTGGGAGGATGGTTCTGGGTCAGACCAATGGGTTGTAATCCTCTCTTCTACTACTTCTATCAATAAAGCTATTTGAGTTTTCCTCCATATTCTTGTATATCTCTGAATCTTGTATTGATATATGCATTTGTATGGTTAATATACATCTAATCCTATATTATTTATGGTTATAGATCTCTATGCTTTGATGGTATTATGTTGCCTTGACTCTACAGGTGTTCTTTGACGCAGGAAAAGTAAGGAAGGGGTGGCGAAGCTCTATCAAAGGGGAGAGGAAACAAGAAAGGAGCCAAGCGAAAGACTAAGGTTGGTACTCTCTGCTTCTCTCTCATCTATCTCTCATAAAGGAAAACACAAGTAACTTTAGTTTGTTTGTTTCTAAGATAGCTACATGTCTTAGTAGAACTAGCATCTCTGAATGGACACTAGTTTTCCCAATAACAATGTGGAACGATATTTCACCCCCGGGATGCAACACTAGAAAACAATGACAACTCCTACATTTAACGACGTCATAACACATCTCTAGCCTATACCTCTAGATGTTTTCTTTAATGTTCCAAATGCTCCTTAGGTTAATTGAAATGAATTCTAAAGTTGATCTTGAATTATGTTTCGGTTTACAGGCTCAAAAATCGATATCACCTGAACACAACTATGATGCAAATAATATTAAAAAAAAACTCTTTTCATTTTCAACAAAACCTATCTAGTGTAGGGAAGAAGTGAAAACATTGATGAAACAATTAAATATACAACCAACAATAGCTTCCTAACTAGATCTTTCAATTCCACAATTCCAATGCAATAACCAAAAAGTAAATGAATTTTAATTTACTAAAATTCACCTATATGAATTTTTTATTTTAAAATGAATGAAGATGCACTTATCAGCTTTCAACACCAAGCAATGTAATCTATGCTTAATGAAAATCTCAAAAAATACTTTCCAGTGCAATGTAATCTAATGCAATTTCCAGAAGTAATGATCAATTTTGAGATGAAGGCTTAACAAATGCAAATGCGAATTCTTTCTAGTTTCCAAAAGAACTAAATATGCTTATCAAACAGCAAATCAGTAACACATGCAAGCAACAAAACAATGAATTTTATTACCTAAAGAAATAAAGATTCAACGAAAGTTCATTTTCAGTACTTAAACATGGAACAGACTTTTACAAACCACAAAGAATATAACAACAATAACTCAAAATTCTATGCACATAGACAAGGAGAAAAGATTTAGAGGTCAAGACATTACAAATATTCTATCAAAAACCTTAAAAAAATCTCATTTTTTGGACCAATGCAATTTTAATGGTCAAAATCTATGATAACAGGGTCTTCAATGCGACTGTAATGTGCAAAATCTGCGTTGACAATGCTCTGTTTCATAGGAAAAGGACTTTGCCCAAGAAAAACTTAGGAGAAAACAAACAGAGTTGAACAAAGATCTATATTTGACACTCTAAACCACACACTACTCAGAATGTGGATCCACAATCAATCAAATTTATGGATCACTAATAGGTTGACCAAACCTATCAAAAGAGACCAAAGACAAATGAGGCTTTAAGGGTTATGTACTCCCCAGCGAAGTTTCCATTTTTTTGTGCAAGCAATCCTTTCTGCGGATAGAAACAATCCCTCTAGTCCTATGGGAGGATCTAGGAACTACACAAGACAATTACATGCAATCTTTCTTAATGCAGATTAGAAAATACAAAGGAGAATAGATATCCTATCTCTCTAATGCTAATACCCTTCATGTCGACCTTGGCTCTTTGGCTTCCAAGCTCACGATCTCTTCTTCGCTGGTGTAGATGAGTGCCTACAAGAAATATCAAGTGGAGACAACAAAACTATGCAAAGCATAACATTTTCTAATACAAATTATGTAACAAATCAAGGAGAATTACAATAAATGGACAATAATTGACACATTTATGGAAATAAAACATATATTGTATTATTAATATCTGGAAAAGGGAGCATTAAAACCAACGAAGCCTTGATTTTGGAACCCTCGTTCAAGTGAGATTCCAAGTCCAAGTATTAGCCTTCAAACACCTTTTCTCATTTTCAAATGGGTAACATTTGGGCACAATTCAACACTAGGATGGCAACCGACCAACCAATAGCCAACCATTAGTGGATGCTAGGAAATTCATTTATAGGGAAGGAGAGGGATTTGAGGATCCATGAAAAGAGGGAGGAGTTCCACATCCCAATGGAGAGATCCATGGAAATAGGATCAAGGGCCAGGAATGGGAGGTCTCATTCCAATATTCATTTACCTGAAACTACATTGTTGTTCTTGAGCCTTCTAGTAAGAGAAGCTTCTCCTCCATTTTGGGAAAAAATGCCTGAAGAGGACCAACGCAGATTTTCCTAGTAAAAGTAGCGTTGGTAGAGTTAGACATATGTTATGCCAAAGGTTACCAACCTGGATTTTCCTAGTAAAAGTAGTGTTGGGATTGTAAACAAGGTTTTATACAAGATCTTTAGAATTCTTTCAAGGCAAGTTTTATTCTTTTTGTTCATCGATGTTCCAAAAATGTTTCATGGTGAATACATTGTTTGGGACAAATTTTATTACTTTGCAACACTTGTGGCATCGACGACATAAAGTCCCACACTTCAGGATATGAGACTGGGAGTGTGACAAAATATTGTATAACACTCCACTGCAATATTTCTTGTAGTTCGCCACCCCTGAGTTGGATGCAAAGTCTGAGGGGATGATATCTAGGCACATTCACATCCGAGGCTTAATTCATACAAATGGGAGAGATTCCATTGTTCATGTGGTTTCAAAACCCTAAGGAAAGCACCATGATGAATCACTTACTCTCTAGTTAAAAACATAAGGAATCACCCAAAATTCAAATGAGTTCTACCTCAACTCTAGGAGATGGAATCATTACTTTTGATGGTTTAAAAACTGCCTTTCATGGAAAGAATCATGGGGTCCCATAGTCTAATGCTTGGGTGGTTTCACAACCCCAAGGAAAGCACCATAATGACCCATATTTCCCTGGCCCGGTGGTTAGATAGTTAGGAAACAATCACTAGGTGGTTTCAAACCCCAAGGAAAACATCACAACAACCCCCTTATCCATTAAGCTCCTCTCTAGTGTTCTTTTCACCCAAAATTTTCTTGCTTTGCATTCTTTTAGCACTCTTCTCCTCCCTACATACCTCAATCACCCCTTATCCAAAATTGCAAGGAGGTTGAAGTCTCTCATCTCTTCCCATTTCATGAGGATAAGGGACTATGTGGTACCATCCTCCACTCAGGCTTCGAAGTCTGACTTCATTTCTTGTCAATATAGGCTAGTCGATCATTAGGTGGATAGTATGACAATTAAGTATGTTGGTATGGGCCTTCTCATGGAACGCAATAGACACCCAACATGCATGCAACAAGTGTAACAACAAGAAACCAACATTCTTGCAACATGAAACCCCCTCAAGACCTTGGATCTATGTATGCCTCCATTCAAGACAACCACCAATTAAATTTACACTTAATTTATTTATGTTTACACATATTGTCTCAGCTAGCCATGGCCTTCATGTTGGTGTTACATAATCACAGTTTTACATTAAAAAAACATGGGTAACATGAGGGATGTTAGAAATAAAAACCTATCTCTATTCCTCAAATATTTGGCGGAAGGTTTAACTCAACAAAGGACAATGAAAATATACAAAATAAATTAACTTATCACAAGAATGTTAATCTCTTGACACATAATACCAAGTTAAAACAAATAAACTAACTTAAGGTCTACCATAATCATCCACGAAAATAGATCACATCACATCACAAATACATCCAAGAGAAATTACTCAACTAGGCATCCATATTGCACAAGAGAGAAGGATCACTAATCAAAATAAGTCCTAATCCAATGGTGGAAATCAACCAAGAGAAAATCAACTTCCCTATGTTGGAAAAAGTAATTATGCTCGGTCTTCAATAATGTACTTGAGTCATCATGTAATGTACTTGTCAAAATAATAATGAAAATAACAATTATTATTATTATTATGACTTATTAAAGCATAGGTTTCATGCTTGGGTCACCATGTTTTAGGTCAAAGACCCCATTTGTTAGGCTCACTCTCATAATAAAACAATTATAAATCCAAAAAAACATAATTAAATAAATCAAATCTTGAGAATTAGGAGTTAGTTCCTCAAACTAGGGAGTTTAGTTAGGATGAAAGATTCTCTCCGACTAGTTCTCTTAGATTAGTGTTTTGTTGAAAAAATATCTCAATCATAGTGTCCACGATAGACTACTATCTTGAGACGGACCTCCTCATGTATTTATGTGCACTATTATCATTTTTTATAAATTGGATTGATTAATAATGAGAATGTGAGGAATGTTGTAACGCTGAAGCCTTTTTCACCCTGTCTAGTTTCTTTATTTCTGAGTGTTTATTTCATTGAGTTTATTTTATGTGTGTTAGTTTCCTTCATGTGGTACCAGAGCTGCCATGAGATTAGTGAGAGTTGAGTTTTAAGAAATGACCAACGTGGAGTAGAGTTTCAAGAAATTACCAGTGCGGAAGTGTACCGAGCAATGGATTTTTGTGAGGGAAACCACGACTTTTCCAAAGAATGCAGACTTAGATACAAGCTACATGCTCATATTGTCTCTAGCATGCGCTAATCTGGAGGACTGAGTAGATATTCAACGTCATGGCTCTTTGAATGCCACAGGGTTTTATAAGGGTGAATGGATATGCCACTGGTGTGTCTAACCTAGTATTGTTCGTCTTCGCTGCGCCATTAATGAAAATTCCTTGGTGGAAGAAGTGACCAACAAGATTCATTGGTAGATTGAGGATTTAGAGAAGGCTTCTTGTGTTGAATCGGGGGTGCTGACCATTAATAGCGTTCATGTGGATTCTTACATTACCAGGTTTACTTGGGATGAAGCCAAGTTACCCTGCTCTCTGGTGAGAGGAATGATCATGTTAAATATGTAGTTACTAAATGGTTGAGCACAACATTGGTGTCAATGCAGTTTGTGGTAATAAATGTTGTCTCTATCTATATTTTTTAGCAAAGGTGGTCGACTAAAATCTGGGCACAACTCTGGCAATATTTCAACAATTTCAATATTATGCAAGAGTTGCAGACCATTACGTATCCCCTACTTATTCAATGCTTTCAACTGAAAATGTGTGCGGGAAAGAAGCTTGGAGCATGGTGACCTGCGTGAAGGAATTGGAGCCTGGATCATGGCATAGATAGAACAAGGTCAATAATTGAAGTCTTCTAAAATCGTTTTATTGAATTTCTTTAAATATGTTTTCAGGATTTTACAGAGGTTGTTTGGTGAATTTTTCTCTTCTCTTTGGCTTGGTTTGATACTGCTTTCGAGATTTATGACAGTTGAAGGTTTTCCGCTGGGGTTTTATAGCAATTTTCTATTGAGTTGAGGCTTCAATTCTCGATGCATAATGCCTAACAAATGACAAGCTTCAACGACCTCAACAATAATCCATGTCAACTCAGTGGCTTTCCGTTCACTAAGATGTCCTCTCTTAATAATATGATCAATGATATTTTTCTTTAGAAACATCATCCACGTCCTCTTTAGAAATCAACTTCCGCTTGGGGGAATCGACAACCAAGCATATTCCTTTCCTGTGGCAATTTCAGTACACAGATAAGTTGTCCCAGATCTAGCCTGGCCCAGTTTTCGCCCAATTCGACTGTGGTTTTAAAAATGTGGTTCAATGGTAGTACACTATCTTGTATTTTTTATGACATCATTTCATCATTGCCTACTTCATTGCTTGCAAGGTAGAGGGATATTGATAAGGTCTACAACATATTTCTTCAATTTCAGTTTCACCATAGGTTGTTGAACATATATATTTCCTTGAAGGTGATCCATAATTATAAACCTGTGATTCAAAACTGAGTTATTTGAAATGACATGTGCTTATTCGAGATCGTGATAAGATCTCACTGAGAGTGATTTCTGATTGTAAAGAATTCAAAGATGGTATGGTGTCTAGGACTGCAACTGTGGTTCGACCGTAGACAATCATTTGAATGCCTTTAGCTGCTAAATGAGTCAGGCACACTGCAATTTGTAGATTCAGCACCTTCTGAAACATGTGTGGAAGAGGACTGGCTTAAAGTAGCAAAGAAATACCAGCATTGAGCACCAACCTGGAATCCATTTTGGAAAGGATGCGTCCCTCTAAAAAATGATGGTGCCTAATTTATTTCTCCAACGAATTATCTCCCAACTAATTACATATGTGTGGTTTTTATATGCTTAAAGTTTAAATATTTTTAATTGAGAAATAAGGTGTGTTTTCTTATTTCTAGTTTTGAAGTGATGTTTTTGGAGTAATAAGGGTATGTTTTAATATTTCAGAGTGAGAAGTAAGAGGTGATTTTTGTACATTTTGGCGAGATTAGTATTTCTAATGGAGTAATAAGTGATTTTGTGGAGTTATAAGGTGCATATTTTATGAATTTGGAGCGATAAGTGAATTTGTTTGGGTGAAAGACATTATTGCAATCCACTGTATTCTTTTACTTTGAGAGTGATTGAGTCAGTGCAGGCAGTTTTTTGAAGAAAATTTGATTACAAGTGTGACATTCTTATTGAGAAGTTTACACTACAAAGTTGTGACATTGAAGAATGATGTACTCCAGAAATTAATAAAATCATAATTTTTTGTGGTGCTTGTGTCCTAGATCTGCTCGAATTTGAATAAGGGGATCTTAGGTACACTGTATGTAATGAATGTATGTGCATGACCTGTGTTCAGATTATCAAAACACTATATTTGTATTATGCTTAAACAACTACATGCACATAAGCAAGCTTAAGTATAAGAATGCTTAATCAAACTCCTGTAATCAAACTTAAGTACACAAGCATAAAGTGTCACATCATCAACTTGATAAGATGATTTTCTACGCAAGCACATTTCACATCATGTAATCAAAGAAATCAAGTTAAGGACACTGCAAAATCAAGCATTTCAAGTCAAGACACTTTTGCATCAACATCCAATCAAGCTATCATCTACATCAACAATTTTTGCAGCAATTCCACTTGAACCATTTTTTAATAAGCTCAATACAAAACTGTAACTTGCAAATCATCATTTGTAACTTGGATTGTAATCAAAGACAAATTGAGTTGAATTGTAAGGGTGCATTCTTGGTTGAAACTAACACCCAAGTTGAATGGATAGGGAATCAATTAAACCAAGTGAATCCATTGTTTTTTAACTGAGTCATTCAAATCATTGTAAGTGTTTCTCTTGGGTGCATTTTTCAATAGTATTCAACACCCTTATTTTGATCAATCAAGAGTGTGAGTTCAAGCAAGTGCAAAGTTCGCAACATCAAGCGAGCTTGAAAGTGGTTGAAGCAAGCATCAAGCGAGTGAGTCTATCTCTAAAGAAAGAAAATGCGATATTCAAACAACTATCAAGCCAATTCATATCTACAACAAGCGAGCACGTGTTCAAGCATGCAAAGAACAAGCATTCAAGCAAGTGAGTTCTAAAAATCCAGCAAATATTAAAAGAAAGTGAGCATGAGTTCCAACAAGTTCACATGGCGAAAAACATTCAGTTGTTAAAGATTCTTAACAATTTGATCCTCTCAACTACTGAAGACATGGTGCAAATCAGTAAAGCAACTCTTGTTGATATTTCAATGAACCTAGAACAAGCACATGAAACAATTGAGTTCCTTCAACTGGAGTTTCAACTTCAAAGAGATGAGTTGCAACTGAAGAGTGATGTTTCCAAGTCTTTCATCCGTACAAATGAAGATAAAGATGTTGATTCCAAGTCAATGATCCAACCAACTTCAAGTGTCGAAGTGGTCCCTCATCTAATTCAACTTTCTTCCAAACCAATCATCAAGCCATGGGAAGAACTTCAAACTAACAAAAATCGACGAGGATTAGGATATGACAAAGATGAAAACAACTTGCATATCCTCAATTATTCTAAGCTAATAAAGTTCGTGAGTGTAGTATTTCTTGATCAAATAACATCAACAAACCATGAGAAAGTTCTAGAAAAACAGACATGTGTGCAAACTGAAGTTGCAGTCAAACCAAAATGCCTTCATTGTCAAAGAACCAATCATCTGGAAGATCAGTGTTTTGATCTCCATCATTCTCACCATTGTGGGAAGTCAAATCATTCATCAACACAATGTAGCAAATAACAACAATCACACAGATTGAAGATCGATTATTCATGGATTGATCTCTAGGATCGGTCATCCACGGTCAGAAGATTGCATAAGTTTTACAATCACATTCACTCACACATATTGCAGCCAATAATAAAAATGAAGATGGTACTCTCGTGCAGTTGAACAGGGGAGTACACCAGTGAAACTCTCCTACACCTGAAGGGGAGGAAATGTCAATGAAATTGTCAGTGGTTGTCAGACTGAAAGTCTTGACAACATCAACAAAGCAGCCAGTGGGCATCAGCAATGAAAGTTGTAGTGAGCAATTTCGACGTCAACAAATTCATCGATGGGCGATCGACAACAAATTCAACCATGAGCAGTTTTCAAACACAGCAAAAGCAACATTGAGTTGTTTTCAGCATCATCAACCAGTGGGCGTTCTCTATATTTTTTCAGTGGACAATGGATGTTGATTGCAAGCAAGGACAGATGGATCCTTTTGCAGCTTGCCATGTGATGGAGTTGTCAAGTGATATTCAGAGATGATTAAGGCTTTCAGCTGATTCATGGTCTCTTCATATTGCAATTTCTTCAACATCAAGCTTTGGCGGTTTTTCAAGCAAATGTTTTTTTTAGGATCAACTTGAGAACTTGGAAGAGGGTTCCTTGTTCTTATTTTGGATTTATCATTGAGGGGGAGAATGTTAGGCTCACTTTCATAATAAAACAATTATAAATCCAAAAATCATAATTAAATAAATCAAATCTTGAGAATTAGGAGTTAGTTCCTCAAACTAGGGAGTTTAGTTAGGATGAGAGATTCTCTCCAATTAGTTCTCCTAGATTAGTGTTTTGTTGAGAAAATATCTCAACCATAGTGTCCAAGATAGACTTACTATCTTGAGACTAACCTCCTCATGTATTTATGTGTATTATTATTATTCTTTGTACATTGGATTGATTAATAATGAGAATGTGAGGAATGCTATAAGGCTGAAGCCTTTTCTGCCATGATTGGTTTCAATGTTTCTGAGTGTTTATTTTATTGAGTTTATTTTATGTGTGTTAGTTTCCTTCACCATTGAGGACTTCTAGGATTTATTCTGAGTCTATATAATCATTGTGCATTTAAAGAGACCCTTATTAGGCTTTCAAATCATGTAAAAGGGTTTAGAATTGAGTCAAATATGAATTATGGAACCTCCACACCATTCGGCCTAAGGGAAGATCAAGTTGACCTAAGACCATATTCGACCCCACAAGAAGCCTATAAAAGGAAGGACATAAAATTAATTTGGATCATCACCTCTCATCAAGTTTGAATCTGCTCTACTGGGCAGAAGTACGGGAATCTTGTTGTTGGGTAGAAGTGCAGTTTGGGTAGCTAGGAAAGTCTGTTGTTGGGAAGTCAAAGTGAATACGAGTTTGGGTGAGTCTAAGGAGTCAATGAAAATCAAAATTTTGGTGGTGGTCTCTCTCTATTTCGTGCTCTGGATTGGGAGATCGAATTCTTCCAAGTAATCCTGCTGTTAGAAGTTGTTAGTTGCTACAAGTAGCTGCATAGTTGAAGTTGTTGGGAAGAGTTCAATATTCGAGAGGCTAACTTGGTGTGGAGGGAAGGTTTGCTCTTGGTCTAGGGTGAAGAGTCTCAAATAATACTATTGAAAGGAATAATTACTTTGACTGGGTTTTCCACTCGAGTGGGGTTTTTCCCTGGCATGTGCCTACATCTTGTGTCCATTATTTTATGTGTTGCTGCTTTTGGTAATTTCTTAATGAACTAAAGAAATAAGATATAAAGAATATTTATAATAATAAAAATCACAAGTAATTATAAAGATCAAGAAAATATTTATTTCCTTTCTGATTTTCCAACTTGGGATCAGATCTTTGGTGAAGAAGAAAAAGGCAGATCCATTCATAAGCACTATCTCAGGGAAGGAGTGTATCATATTCAAGGAAGATGTCTAACTCTAGCAAAGGTGAGAACAATATTTAAGGAGAATCTAACTCCAGATCTTGGAAGAAGAGGATTGACCTAATCCTTAAGAAGAACAAGGTGTTGGATTTGGTAAAAGGAAATGTAAAGAAGCCTATTGAAGAAGTCAGTGATGTTGACAAAGCAAAATTCAGGGATTTAGAATTGGTGGCTATGACTCTAATGGTAGAATGGATAAAATAAAATCTTGTCCCATTCATATCTAACATCGATCATGCGCATGAGATGTATGAAGCCTTGTCAAAGTTGTTCACTATTAAGAACATTGGTCAAGTAGCAAGTTTGAAGAATAAGTTGAGGAATACGAAAATGACTAAAGAAGATACTGAGGAAACCTTCTTTATGAACATAGCTAGACTCAGGGATGATATTTTGGCCATTGATGAGATTGTTCCAGACATATAATTGGTTATCACTACTATATTAGGACTTCCACCCCCTTGGGGTGCATTTTCTTCGGGTCTCAATAGTTGGAAGGTAGCTCATGTTAGTGTCTATCAGTCTTTCCAGTCGCCTGTGATTAAATATGCTCTTTCAAAGTTTTTGCTAGGGTCTTAGGTCAATTTTTTTATGGTTTAAGGAGGTCCTCAAATAAAAAAATTTGATCATTGGTTGTTGAGTCTAGGCCAGTGCTACTCCCTTTAGTAATCATGGTTCTCATTAGTTTTCATGGTCACGTCATTGTTGGTCTCGGATCAGTTGAAGTGTCGCCATATAAGTCTTGGTCTAGGGTTTCCACCAATGTTGTCATTACTATGTCCAAATTCAAATCAAAGAGCCATCATTGTTATGTGTCTTAAGTATTCACACCAAGGGAGATGGCATGTTAGAAAATAAAGGTAATAAAAGGTATCAAGCAACATTTATGAAGATATTACTGCAAAAGGAAGGGTATATTGTCATCCTTTGACATATATAGGAAAAGGTGTTTTCTAAGTTTTAAAGACATTCCAAACATTTGTTTTCATCATTCAGATGTACAAAATACTCCAATTGATCATCCATAGCCCAAAAGACTCATTCAACATCGAATCTCACTCTTATTGTGCATCTCAAACTCTCACGCTGTGTTTTTACCCTACTCACTACGTTTTCAACTAGAAGCTACATTTTCTTGCAAGGGTGGCTTGAAACGTGTCTCCAAGAACTTTCTTCAATGGCTGAATGACGTCTTAGCTTAGTACAGGTATTTCAAAGGTAAACACCACCTCAACAAAGTGAAATTTTCAGTTTAAAGGTGTGGAACCTTCTCCTAATGTTTCCACGCTACATTTTCAATTTTTGACTCTATGAGTTAATTGGCACATAGCTAAACTAGTTTCCCCACATTTCCTACCCTTCCTCACACTGATATATGTTTCCCCTATCATTTCTAACCCTTCTCATTCATCCCCATATCTTCTAGGGAAAACCCTAGACCACATGCTATGTTTCCAGTAGAAAGGTAGCATGGACTGTGTAAAAATTATTTGTTGCCCTTCCCATCACTCCCTATCCTATTTCTTACCTCCCTAAGGTCCCTCAGACCCCTACCCACCTCCCAAATTTTTCCCATTGTTCAATTCCCTCCCTAATGCCTCTTTCGCCTCACTTCAAATTACAGAACGTAAATCCCTAGTTTCCCTAATTAAAACTTTGTTTTTTGCATTCCTCATAACCTAGTTTGTTGTGCAAAATTTTAACATGGAAACTGAAAAGAAAACCTACAACAAGGCAGGAAAAGTGTCAAGGTTTGAACCCCTTAACACTTAGGAGTTGGTCTCCTCACCATTTTCTAAGCAGTGTTTCCAGAATGTTGGTTTCCCAGGGTTTTGTGAGAAAATCCAACAAGTGGGTTATCATGCTAAACTAACCAGCCAGTTTGCCACAAATATTAGAGGAGATAAGGTCAATATTACAAGGGTGGACTTCAACATTGCATCAAAGACAATAGTTGCTCCCATAGGGATACCAAACAGTGGGGAAAAGTGGTTCAAAAACTCAGATTTGGACACTTCAAATTACAGGGCTTTCATCAAAATTCAGTTCAAAGAGGCTCCCAAGAGTATTTTTCCTTTTGGACTGTTGCTTGAAAAGTTTACTCCATTAATGAAGTTCATCATAAATATTTTACATGTGATGGCAGGTTTTCAGTAGTGTGTAAGTATCATATTAGATTGTTGATGCACTTCACCGGTGTAAAGCCTCTCAAACTACCTCACTATCTTTACAAAAATTTAGTTAAGATGGAAAAGAAAGTGAAAAATAGAAAGGGTGATCACCAATCTAGTCTCTACCACCATGCTTTAATTAAAATCATTGTCCTGCACCAACTTGAACAGAGGAACATCTCTTGGGAAACATTCATGCATTCCATAGTATTTATGCCTTCTACTAGTCATCCTACTAGGCATAGTACACCACCAACATCATCCAAACCAAGGTAGGTTGTCTCATCTAGCAAATTTTTAGTGAAGAAGACACCTAGGGCAAAAATCACTCAAACCTACATCAAAGGGAAGAGACTTGTGTTTGATCCTAGAGAAGAGGAAAGGGCCAAGCCTACTTCAAATGAGAGGGAAGAATCTCCACATCACCACGAGACATCATTCCATGGTCATATTCATTAAAAACAGGGCAAATCATTGAAGCATCTTGTCATGGAGAAAGAGCCTGAGATTAGAGGTTTGGAAGATGATTTAGCTAAAGCCAACTACATGATTTCATTTTTGCAGCAGGAAAATAGGCAACTCAAAGTGAATCATATGCTCATGTCAAAACCTAGAATGGGTGTAGAGGATGAGCCAGGCAAAGGTAAGAAATTCATTGGTTTAGAGAAAATGGAGGACATTGAAGTTCAAGTCAAGCTAAAGAGGCTAGAACCAAGGGCATGAAGAGGAAAGGAGACCAATTGAGTGATCCATCTACACCTTTGGAGCAGCAAGACATTAACAAATCCATTGAACAAGATTTTGAGAAAGATAGGGAGTATTTGTTGGATAAAGTTAATTTCCACTTGGGGAAACTCCTTGAAACGGACAAAAGGTCCACCAACTTGCAAAGGCACATGGCTAGGCATTACTACACCCGGAATAAGATTTGTCAAATTAGGGTTAAGAGCATGAAGACAAAACTCAAGAAAACCCTAAAGAAGCTCAAGAAGAAGGATAGCTTGGAATTTCTTGTTGATGGATCCTTGATAATTTGACTTATATTTTAGAGGGTCAATGGTGCAAATTTTGAGCAATTTTTTAATTTTTTGGGCATTTTTCTAATTTTAGCAGGTTTTGGCTAGAAAAGGTAGCATGGCCCACACTACGTTTTTGTTGGGGGCCTCTATTTGAAAAATGGCTCAGTGTTATGGATGCCTTTTGACTTCTACATCAATCCTTGCAAACTGGACTTCCACTACAGCATGATCTAGTAGGTCAAGAAGTCAAAAAAATGCCTAAAAAACACCTTTCTGCCCTCTTTTTGAGCAGCACGCTATGTTTTTGGAGTAGTTGTGGAAGAATTGAGATTTTTAATCCTAGAATCAGTATTTTTCAGTGCTTCAAGACTCTATGGTGTAATAGACAAACATATCTTTCCAATGAGCTATCATGAGCTAAATTTGGAGCCCAAAAACCACTCCCAAAGTCTCTTGCAAGCTTCACACTACATTTTCAGGCAATTCACTACTTTTTGCCTGGAACTTATTTTTCTCAGTTTTCTCAATCCATTTCAACTTTTTCCGATTTAATTCTTCTTTTATGAGTTGAAATGATGTAATACAAGGTAATATTTTTAGATTATTTTTCATGTAATTTTAGGCCTCATTTATGAGGAGCAACTTAGTCAAAGTTTAAAAGGAGGATTTGTTTTAACCTCCCTAGACATTAGGGTTTGTTAAGCACTTCATGTAATCAATTCCTAAAATGAAGGATTTGACACTGAGAGAGGGGAAATGGCTATTTGGTCTATTTTTATCTAGTTTTCATTCATAATCAAGGTTGGACATCAGTGAGTAGAACTCTTGGAAATTGACTTCATCACTTTTTATAGGAAATCAAAGGACAATTGCAACTATTATTTAGGAATTCATGTGTTGTGAGTTTATGATAATGTTTTCTCTTTGTTATAGTTTTATATGAATGATAATTTCATCTTCTTTCCATATCTATGCTTTTCAATGACTTTCCTAAGAGGTTTTAAGCAGAATTCTTAAGTTTAAGCTTTTTTTTGTTAGGAACTTCATGTTTATGTTACCTATCTTCTGATAAATCAATTCATGCTTCCATGATCATTTTGATCTTTGCTTTTCCACCCTACACTACATCGAAAAAACCCCAAAGTATCACAATGGCATACCTACCCTACTCCTTTATATCTCTTGTAGCTGAAACCTTTGATCTTTCGACCTAGTTCCCTGATTTTCACTCCTGATCCAGCAAAACCATAAATTTCAAAACCCTTGAGATGAAATAACTAGCCTAACATCTTTTCCCACTCTAGTCATCGTTGGTTGTGAGCTCATAGAGAGATCTCTCTCTAGTTTGGTAGAGCTAGCTACTAAACTCTAAGTGGTATGAGGTTAGCTCCGTCAATCTCCTTTCTTAGCCTTGGGATATTGTGGAGGATAACATTTTGGCATCGTTGATGGGGAACGCAAGATCATATCTTCTTTGGGAAAGAACAACAAGGATCAGATCTGGTTGTTGATGGTGCATAGTGATCAAACTCAAGAAGGTTGAAATCATTCACTTAGCAACTCCAAATTAGTTTCAAATTTAATTCAAATACTCCATTGGAGGATGACCGTTACCAACAAGAACATGAAAGGACAATATGGGAGGATCAGGTATTCAAGCTGTAATTTCATCCAGGACTTCATGTTCTTTGTCATAAATTATTTCTTCTCTTTTCCTGAGAATGTCAAGAAGGTTTTCCAGAGTATACTGTATTTGAGAAAACATCCCAGACCCACATTTGATCAATTTCCTTTGAAGATTGTGAATACAAATTTTGATTGTGATCAAGACCCTTCTTCCAAATATTATGTTGATCATCTTCAACTTGACGAGCCTCAAGACATCAAAACTAATCCTACATCTTATGTACATACTTGTAAAATTCCAGATAGATACAAGCCACTCATCTTACCTCTTATACTCCATGATTTCCCTAAAAATTATTACAAATATCTTCCCAGGTTTGATGGATAATAGGGTAACATCACTTTTAAAAAACACATTTAGAATTTTGAAATTTTTCTCGATATTTTTGAGGTTGAATAAGATGATGTCAGTATCAGGATTTTTGCTTTATCTTTGCAAGGCAAAGCCAAGAAATGGTTTAAGAAATTGTCGGTTGCAAGAATTTTTGATTTCCATTATTTTGTGCAAGTCTTTCTTGATAAATGGGTGATCAAGAGCAATCCTTTTCTTATTTTAGAATAATATAATCATTTGAAAAGACATCCAGGAGAAGTAGTGCAACACTTTTCAGTTGGTTTAATCAAGTGTCCCATTCAGTCCCTGCCGATATCAAACCGCCACCCGGTTTAGCTCTCTTACACTACCCAAATGCCTTTGATCTCGAAATGGCATTTCGATTGAAAGAAAGGAACACTACCATGCTCGAAGAAATGTAGGAGAATGAAATAGCCATGGAAGCTAATATGCTGGCCAAAAGGTCAAAGTTGAAGGATGCAGAGAGGGAGAACATAGAGAAGGAACATCTGACATCTTTGGAAGTGAAGCTCGACATTTTGGTAAGTACAATGGAAGAAATGACGCAAAATATTATCATGAGAGATGAACTTGTTGTTCAAAAACACCATGTCCCACTTATTGCAGAAGAAGAAGAGGTTGCTAGCCCTAACCATTTTCTTGCTAATCTCAGTTACCCTATATCATAAAATGATTGTTTTATGTATTCATTTATGGACAGTCATGAAAATGGATTTGTAGATCAACCCATGGAGAATCAATCTATTGATCTAATGTGTATGTTTGATTTTATTCATTATATTAATGAGTTACCCAAGTATGATCAGTATGATGATGATTATATTGTTGAAATAGAAGCTAACTCTTCAAGGCAATTAATGGCATGTTGTTGGGAGGAGGAAGTTCAGTTACAACAACTCAAATATAGCACTCAGCCTATGCATATCAATCATGAAAGAAATGAAGAGAATCTAGAAAATTTCAAAGAAGGTCAAAGGTCTTTTATTTTATGTTTTACTTCATTTAAATTACTAAGAGGAAACTTTCCTAAGATTAGAAATCAACAATCTTTCAGTTGTGATATTGAGCATGAAGAAGACAATGAATTTCTTGATCAAGACCCTTTACCCTTGTGTTTCTCCTCATTTGAAAAAATAAGAGAAAACTATAAGCAAGTAGATAAGTGAGTTATCAACAACATAAATGGGAAGCCTTCTCATGAATTAGTTGAGGTTGTCACTTGTGATATGGAATCTTCTTTCGTTCCAGAATCTGAGCCACTGCATTACATTTAGTTTCAAATCATAGATGAAAGTTTAGAATCTGAAACATATTGGAAATTAATGCAGGATAATTTTGTACCATTTAGTTTCAATTCATTTTAGTTTTTGATGAAAACTTTTGATAATATCTCTGAAGCAAATAATGACAAGCTTATAGAAAATCATGTAGTCTCATTGGAACAAATGTATGCCAAGTTGTAGCAGTCCTCTCAAGTTATTCATAATCAAATAGTTGATGTTTTGGATGAAAAAAACTGGGATCAAAATAGAGAAAGGCTTATTCCTGGTATTGAACATGAAAATCACCAAGCCAATGTTGATTTATATAAAACTTAGTGTTCTCCTCTGTCTGAAAATGAAATAGATCAACTCCTGAAAAGCCATGTTACAGCCCAAGTTAAGGCAATTTTGCAGTGTTCACACAGTCAAGAATGTGTGAGTGAAATTTCTTCCATTATTGAAAATTAAAATATGGGTTTAAATGATGACAATCATGAGACTAATGAAACTATACAAAAAGTTGTTGTGAGTAAGCTAATTTGTGATGTAGATTTCCTGCGAGGAGATCAACTAACAGGGACTTTTTTATTTCATTAAGAGGATAAGGTTGGCATATTTAATAATCTTGAAAAATGTCTTATGTTCAAGGATGATTTAGACTATGAATTGGAAGAAAAGGAGTTTGAGATAGACAATATGCTAGATATAGAATTAGAGTTTCTCATGCTTGATGAATTTACAACCAACACTCAGGTAGCAGAAAGCCATGCTTCCCTATGCCTTCCGATGGATCAATAACTAAGTATTCTTTCAAATCAAAATGAAAGGAGTACTTGTAGTTTTGTTGGATTTCAAGACAAGGTAAGATTTCAGATTTTTAAGGATCCTTACACTATTTTTCTACTGTCAACAAGGAAGATGGATTTTTTTTGTATTTATGGATCATGAGCACATTTTTAGTGGACACTTAGAGTTGCCTAGTTTTTGTTTTTTCTGCCTGCTCAAGGAAAGTGTGATCAAGATTCAAGTAAGTAGAAATTTTTTGGATTGGTTGCATTGCAGGGATAATTTCATATTATTGTATATATATATCTTCAGCAGGTGGGCAGTTATCAGTAGGATTTGAAGCCCAAGGTGAAGACCCTAAGATCTTGATGGTCTACTTACATAAGTCAGTTCAATTTGTCGGTCAATTTTCAATATTGAGTTTGGTATTTTTGTTTTTGACTCCATTCCCAATGGATCAAGCTACTTGGTCTACGATGTTCTTGACACCTTCTAAAGGAGCTGACATCCCTAGTTAGAGCCAATGTTAGTGTATGTCTTTCATGCCAGTCACTAGTGATCAAATAAGCTCTTTCAAATTTTTTGCTAGGGTCTTAGGTCAAATTGTTTATGGTTTTAATAGGTCTTCAAACAAAAAAAATTGATCATTGGTTGTTGAGTCTATGTCAGTGTTCCTCCCTTCAGTAATCATGGTTCTCATTAGTTGTCATGGTCATGTTATTGTTGGTCTCAGATCAGTTGAAGCGCCAGCATATAAGTCTTAGTCTAGGGTTTCCACCGATGTTGTCATTGCTATGTCCAAATTCAAATAAAAGAGCCATCATTGTTATGCGTCTTAAGTCTTCACACCAAGGGAAATATCATGTTAGGAAATAAAGGTAGTAAAAGGTATCAAGCAACATTTATGAAGATATTACTGCAAAAGGAAGGTATATTGTCATCCTTTGACATATACAAGAAAAGGTGTTTTTGTAAGTTTTAAATACATTCCAAACATTTTTTTTCATCATTCACATGTAAAAAATACTCCAATTGATAACCCATAAACCAAAAGACTCATTCAACATCGAATCCCACTCTTATTGTGCATCTCAAACTCTCACATTGTGTTCTTACCTTGCTTGCTACGTTTTCTTCCAAGGGTGACTTGAAATGCATCTCCAAGAACTTTATTCAACAAGTGAGCGTCTTTTCAGCTCAGTACAGGTATGTCAAAGGAAAAAACCACCTCAGCAAACTGAAATTTTCAGTTTGAAGGTGTGGAACTCTCTCCTAAGGTTTCCATGCTACATTTTCAGTTTTTCACTCCATGAGTTAATTGGCACATAACTAAACTAATTTCCCCACATTTCCTACCCTTCCTCACACTGATATACATTTCACCTATCATTTCTAACCCTTATCATTCATCCCCATAGCTTCTAGGGAAAACCCTAGACCCCACGCTACGTTTTTAGAAGAAAGGGTAGTGTGGACTGTGTAAAAAATATTTGCTTCCCTTCCCATCACTACCTATCTTATTTCTTACTTCCTTAAGGTCCCTAAGACCCCTACCCACCACCCAAATTTTCCCCATTTCTTAATTCCCTCCCTAACTCCTCTTTCCCCTCACTTCAAATTACAAAACCTAAATCCCCAGTTTTCCTAATTAAAACTCTGTTTTTTCCATTCCTCATAACCTAGTTTGCTATGCAACATTTGAGCATGGAAACTGAAAAGAAAACCTACAAAAAGGGAGGACAAGTGTCAAGGATTGAACCGCTTAATACTCAAGATTTTGTCTCCTCACCATTTGCTAAGCAATGTTTCCAAAATGTTGGTTTCCTAGGGTTTTGTGAGAAAATCCAACAAGTGGGTTAACATGCTAAACTAACTAGCCTGTTTTCCACAAACCTTAGAGGAGATAAGGTCAATATTGTAGGGGTGGACTTCATCATTTCATTAGATACAATAGTTGGTGCCACATGGATACCAAACAGTGGGGGAAAGTGGTTCAAAAACTTAGATTTGGACATTTCAAACTACAGGGCTTTCATCAAAATTCAGTTCAAAGAGGCCCCCAGGAGTATTTTTCCTTTTGGATTGTTGCTTGAAAAGTTTGCTCCATTAATGAAGTTCATCATGAAATATTTTATATGTGAGGGTAGGTTTTTAGCAGTGTATAATTATGATATCAGATAGTTGATGCACTTCACCAGTGTAAAGCCTCTCAACCTACCTCACTACCTTTACAGAAATTTAGTTAAGATGGAAAAGAAAGTGCAAAACGGAAAGGGTGATCACCACCATGCTTTAATTAAAATCATTGTCCTACACCAGCTTGAACAAAGGAACATCTCTTGCGAAACCTTCATGCAGTCCACAATATTTTTGCCTTCTACTAGTCAACCTACTAGCCACAGTACACCACCAGCATCATCTAAACCAAGGGAGGTTGGCTCATCTAGCAGAGTGTCAGTGAAGAAGACACCTAGGGCATAAATTAGTCAAACCTACGTCAAAGGGAAGAGGCTTGTGTTTGCTCCTAGAGAAGAGGAAAGGGCCAAGCCTGCTTCAGTTAATAGGCAAGCATATCCACATCACAATGAGACATCATTCCATGGGCATATTCATGAAAAACAGGGCAAATTGTTGGAGCAGATTTTCATGGAGAAAGAGGCTAATATTAGAGGTTTGAAAGATGATTTGGCCAAAGCCAACTAAATGATTTCATTCTTGCAGCAAGAAAATAGGCAACTCAAAGTGAATCAAATGCTAATGTCAAAACCTACAATAGGTGTAGAGGATGAGCCAGGAAAAGGTAAGAAAGTCATTGGTTTAGAGAAAATGGAGGACACTGAAGTTCAAGTCAAGCGAAAGAGGCCTAGAACCAAGGGCATGAAGAGGAAAGGAGACCAAATGAGTGAGCCATCTACACCTTTGGAGCAGCAAAGCATTAATAAATCCATTGAACAAGATTTTGAGAAATATATGGAGTATTTGCTAGATAAAGTTAATTTTCACTTAGAGAAACTCCTTGAAATGGCCAACAGGGCCACCAACTTGCAAACACACATGGCTAGGCATTACTACACCCAAAACAAGATTTGCAAATTAGGGTTAAGAGCATGAAGGAAAAACTCCAAAAAACACTAAAGAAGCTCAAGAAGAAGGATAACTTGGAATTTCTTGTTGATGCACCCTTGATAGATTGGCTTATCTTTCAAAGGGTCAATGGAGCAATTTTTGAGCAATTTTGGCAAATTTTTGAATTTTTGAATTTTTGGGCATTTTTCTAATTTTAGCAAGTTTTGGCCAGAAAAGGTAGCGTGGCCCACGCTACGCTTTTGTTGGGGGGCTCTATTTAACAAAATAATTAGTGTTATGGATGCCTTTTGACCTCTACATCAATCCTAGCAAGTCGGATTTCCACTAAAGCATGATCTGGCAAGTCATAAAGTCAAAAAGATGCCTACAAAACACCTTTCTGCCCTCTTTTTGAGCAGCATGCTACGTTTTTGGAGTAGCTATGGGAGAATTGAGTCTTGGAGGGCTAGAATTAGTCCTTTTTAGTGCTTGAGGACTCTATGGTGTAATAGACAAACATATATTTCCAATGAGTTATCATGAGCTAAATTTTGAGCACAGAAACCCCTCCAAAAGTCTCTTGCAAGTTGCATGCTACATTTTTTGTGGACACGCTACGTTTTCAGGCAATTTGCTACATTTTTGCTTGGAACTCATTTTTCTCAGTTTGCTTAGTCCAGTTTGACTTTTTCTGATGTAATTCTTCTTTTATGAGTTGAAATGATGTAATAGGAGGAAAATAATCTTGTAAGAGTAATTTTCATGTAATTTTAGGCCTCTTTTATGAGGAGCAATTTAGCCAAAGTTTAAAGGGAGGATTTGTTTTAACCTCGCTAGACATTAGGGTTTGTTGAGAACTTCATGTAATCAGTTCCTAAACTGAAGGATTCAACCCTGAGAGAGGGGAAATGGTTATTTGGTCTATTTGTATCTAGCTTTCAATCGTAATCAGGGTTGGACATTAGTGAGTAGAACTCTTGGAGCTTGTACTTCATCACTTTTTTATAAGAAATCAATAGACAATTGCAAATATTATTCAGGAATTCTTGTGTTGTGAGTTTGTGATAATTTTTTCTCTCTGCTATAGTTTTATATGAATGATAATTTCATCTTCTTTCCATATCTATGTTTTTCAGTGACTTTCCTAAGAGGTTTTAAACAGAAATATTAAGTTTAAGCTTTGTTTTGTTAGGAACTTCATGTTTATGTTACCTATATTCTTATAAATGAGTTCATGCTTGCCATGTTCATTTCGATATTTTATTTTCCACCCTACGTTACATCCACAAAAACCCAACATATCACAAAGGAATACCTACCATGCTCCTTTATATCTCTTGTAGCTAAAACCTTTGATCTTTCAACCTAGTTCCCTAATTTTCACTCTTGATCTAGCAAAACCATAAATTTCAAAACCCTTGAGCTGAAATAACTAGCCTAACATCTTTTCCCAATCCAGTCATCATTGGTTGTGAGATCATAGAGAGAGCCCTCTTTGGTTTGGTAGGGCTAGCTACTAAACCCTAATTGGTCTGAGGTTACCTCCTTCGATCTCATTTCTTAGCCTTGGGATATTGTGGAGGGTAGTAGCTCCCACCTTTGAAGAATTATGGACCGCATGTAGTGAAGAGGAATTAAGGATCTCAATGGTTTCAAATCTTGAAGGAGTATCAAATCATTATGTCACTCGTCAAAAAGGAAAGTGATTGAAGGGACCAAGGAATAAATTTGACATGTCTAAGATAGAGTGATACCAACTTCATAAGAAAGGTCACTACGAGAGTGAATATCGCGAGAATCCAAGGAGTAAGAAGTGAGGAAGAGATCAAGCCAACTTTGTTGAAGAAGGAGACTCAATGAAATTCAAGCTTGAAGAATCTAACATTAGGGACTTACACTATTAAATCATTTTCTTTACATAACTTGTTTTATATGTTTTAGAATTTATAGGTTTTTAAATATTTTGGAAAAGACAATTTTGTATTGTTTTTAAGTTTGTATGTTTCCCTCAAGCTTTGGAGGGAGACCCCAACAACTCTCAAAGATATGTATTTCATGTATTTTTATTTTTGAGTTCATGTACTCATTTAGTTTTGATTATATTAAATACTAATCACATTTCTCCCTCTGATGTCTTGATCAGGAATAACATCTGAAAGAAGGGGGATCTCTCAAGACAAGGTTAGTCAAGAAAAAAAGGTATGATTTGAATACATTGACTGAAAGGATTACTCATTTTATGATCTATTATTAATTTTGTTATGACTAGCTATATTGAATCTTAGTGATACTTGTTTGGGTAATTCATCTCCTAGTATATCTACCCACCCCACTCATATTCTTGATTGACTATGTAGAACCCTAGACAAGTTCTGGAAAAACCCTAATCGAAGGGTATGCTAATATGAATGTTTTAAATCCTAAGTTTCTTAGGGGAATTGTGAAATTCTAGTTGACATCTTATTGATGAAGTCATGTTTGGGATTTTGGTATGATCAGGAAATCCTAACTTGTTAGGGTTGAATGACAAGGTCTAAAATCCTAGAACCTTTGAATTTTTGGTAATGTAGGGTTTGTTATGTTTCTACATTGGAATCTTGGCTCATTAGGGTTTGGTGGAATGTGTGTAACCCTATATCATTAGGTTTTAGTGTAATGTGTGTTTTACATTGGAACCCTAGTTCATTAGGGTTTGGTGGAATGTGCAAGCAAGACCCTTATATTGTCTTAAAATGTTTTCCTTGGTATGTGTGTGCTTGTCTGATCAAACCCTAGTGTAATCGAAATGATTGTGTGTCTAACTCTTAATTGGTATTGTTGTGAAGTTGGGTTTGACTAACATGTGATACGAAATATATTTGCATGATGATGGAATCTAGGCATATATAGATATGTCCTTTTGGTTGAAATCGTAGGTTGGTCTAGGACAAGATATATTAATGTTTTGGACATACAATATGCTTATTATGAATTCTGAGATATGTCTATTGACCTAGTTATTAATGGTCATAATTCTTAGGACTTAATGGAAGTCCTTGTCTTAGGACTTAATGGAAGTCCTTGTCTTAGGACTTAACGGAAGTCCTTGTTTTAGGATTTAATAGAAGTCCTTGTCTGAAATTCTAGGATGATGATATCTGTAAATCTAGGGTGTTATAGCTAAACCCTAGTGAAGTTAAAATTTCCTCGTGTGTGTGATATAAAAATATGAAATATATTATATGATTGTTGAAAATGAAAATCTAAGGTTTTGTAGTTAAATCCTAGTAGTGACATTGTCTAGTGTGGAATGTAACAATCTGAGATCTATGTATGTAATGATTGTTGAAATGGGATCTCTAAAATATGATGATATGAGATTTGTATAAGTTTGTTGAATTCATGAAAAATGGAATTCTAGGGTTTCGGAATTGAACCTTATTTGAAGTAGATATCTTTGATGAATGTTGACTATATGATTTGAGATTTGTGAACAAATTGTTTAAATTTGAATTTTTGGTTGAGCTTGATGATTGCTTGGAAATCTAGGGTCTCCAAACTAACCCTAGTGGTAGCTAGTCATGTTAGTTATTTGATGGTTGATTAAAAATATAGGGGTTGGAACTAACCCTAGTGGAAGCCGGTCAGGTTAATGACTAAGCTACAATTGACTTTGATTGACTCTTTTGTATGAATCCCTAGTGAGAAGTATAACATATGTACTTTGAAAGATTGTTATTTGTGTGAATTGTTTCTAGGGTTTGCTATATGTTGTAGTAAGGTATGTCATACCTTTGGAAGACACATTAAAACCTTAGATGGAATGAATGTTGCTATGAAATAGTCTAGGGTGTATAAAGTCCCTAACAAGATGTTGAAGAGTATATGTCTCTTGTTTGTAAGTCTGGGTATCTAATATGAATAAAGTTGAAATGATTTCATGTTTTTTATATGGCTAACATCATGCTTCTATAGATTTGGTTTTACTTGCTATTGAAGTTATGCAGGTACACAATATTCAACTTGGTGAAGATACTCATTGATTTGATAAGCATGATGGGGATGATGATAAATCTGATGAAATGGTTGGAAGCCACGAAATATTATTTGATATCGAAAAGAAGAAGTTGGTCTCCCGAAGGAAGCATGAATAGAAGATATCTCCCTAAGATTAAGAGGGAGTCCAGATAAAAGGGTGCTTCTTGGTTGAGAGGGAGGGCATAGCTTGGTATCGATTGAAGAATGAATTTCAGAGGATATGTTATTGCATGAGAAGTGGGATGGAAAAACATATGATTAAGGAATATTCTATAAAAAAATTGGTTGATATCCTACTATGGAAAGATGATCAACAATATCTATTGTTTGTAAGACCCCGAAGGTTTGTATTTGATTATGTACATGTAAAAGTATATTATTGATTGGGGTTGTGTTTGTACAGTTGAATCTCTCGAAGGATTTGATAGCATGCTGGTTACAAATAAATTTGATTGGGAGAGATTAGTTATTCTTGATCTACTAGATCAAGGGGTGTTGAGGCTTTGTGAGTGAAGCATTTCCTTAGAGGACATCTAGACTGCACATTGTGTTGATGTCCAGAAGTTGGAAAAGTGGTGTTGATAAAAGAGATATGTTTTGAATACATACCTAGCTTTTTGGGTTGATGGTTAGCAAGTAATCCTAATTGTACCTATAGGGGCTGAAATCTTGAGTCCATATTAGTCCCACCTAGATATATTTCCTTGGTCAGGAATCTAGTCCATGGCATTGCGGTGCCTAAATTGTTGAGTGACTGGTTGGATAGATTTCCCTGGTCAAGAATATAGTCCATGGAATTGTTGTGCTGAAATGTTCTTCATGGTTCATATAGATTAAGATCTTCAATTGTATATGTACATTCCTCCCTAGTTAAGAGGGAGTGTTGGAAAAAGTAACTATGTTCGCTCTTCAATAATGTACTTGAGTCATCATGTAATGTACTTGTCAAAAGAATAAAGAAAAGAATATTATTATTATTATGAATTATTAAAGTATGGGTTTCATGCTTGGGTCACCATGTTTTAGATCAAAGTACCCATTGAGGACTTCCAGGATTTATTTTGAGTCTATAGAATTATTGTACATTTAAAGAGACCCTTCTTGGGATTTTGAATCATGTAAAAGGGTTTAGTATTGAGTCAAATATGAATTATGGAACCTCCACACCATGTTGGCCTAAGGGAATATCAATTCGGCCTAAGACAATATTCGACCCCACAAGAAGCCTATTAAAGGAATGACATTGAATTCATTTGGAGCATCACTTCTCATCAAGCTCAAATTATCTCTGTTGGGCAGAAGTGTGAAGTGGGTAGCTGGGAAAGTCTGTTTTCGGGAAGCCAAAGTGAATGCTATTTTGGGTGAATCTAAGGAGTCAAGGGAAATTTAAATTTTGGTGGTGGTCTCTCTCTGTTTCATTCTCTATATTGGGAGATCAAAGTATTCTAAGTTGGATTGCTACCGGAAGTTGTTAGCTACTGCAAGTCGCTGCATAATCGAAGTTTTTGGGAAGAGGTCAATCTTCTTAAGGCTGACCTAGTGTGGAGGGAAATTCTAGTCTTGTTCTAGGGTGAAGAGTCTCAAATAATACTATTGAAAGGAAGAATTACTTTGAATGGGTTTTCCCCTCAATCAATGTTTTTCCATGGCATGTGCCTACATCTTGTGTCAATTGTTTTATGTGTTTTTTCTTTTGGTAATTTCTTGATGAACTAAAGAAAGAAGATATAAAGAATCATAATAATAAGAAAATATCTACTGCCTTTCTCATTTTCCAACACCCTATATATGAGGGAAACAATCAACAAACTCTAAATACTTTTTTACTTTAAATCCTAAATCCCTTTGATCATCTACCAAGACATGAGAAAATATATTCTTTGATGGGTTGAATGGTTCAAATTTTGGATTTTTAACTATACTCTTAGGAGAAACTTCCTCCTTTTTAAACTTTTTCAACAAGATATTCTTGTAAAAATGCTTTGGATAGTCTCTAACAATATGACCATACACATGACAAGAATGTATATAACAGGAACATTGTAATAGTCCAACAACTATTTATAAATTATATGCCCCAGATCTATATCCACACTATTTACCAACTCCGTATTTGTGTTGATTTCAACTAGAACCTTGGAAACCATCCTATAAACACTTGTCTTAAAGGAGGGGTATGTTGATATGAATTTCCCCATCATACTATGTAGCAACCCCAAGTTAAATTTTCCATGTAAATAAAAGGACATTATAAAAGAAAAAATAAAACCAAGGTCATGGGACACATATTCCAAGTTGATAAGGCCAAAAACATTACATTTGGATCCACTTGTGGTTAATTATTTATTGGCTATGGAAATTGGCATTGGCAAGAGGAAAAGGGAAATAAATGGCAATTAATTATTACAGGCCAACAAGGACATGAGACAAAAATGCAAAAAGGAATTAAAGGAAAATGAAATAAATTCCACTTTAGAAGGTGGGGAAGAGGATGATACAAGAAAAGGAGAAAAATAGTAAAAGAACATGCATGTAAATGAAAATTAAGAAAAAAAATAAAATAAAAAAATTAGAGAAACAACATTCTAGCATTCACATTTTGGAAAAAGAAAGGGAAAAGGAGAGAGAAGACTAGAGAATTTGGGCATAAGCAAGGAAGAAGCAAGGGAAAGAAAGGAGTGCAAGAGGAATTCATGGGTAGCCAAGAGAAGATTTTGAAAACAGCAAGCAAGGGTAGAAAATAGCTGAGGATTTGCAGGTAACAATGTGCATGATTTATTATCTTGTTCGGATTTGAATGCATTGGTTTATTGGTCATGTTGGTTTTCAATGGAATGGGATTGAATAGATTGACAATGATGTACAACCTTGCCTTATGTCATTTCCTGAATAACCATGATTTAGTGGGTTCCCTATTTGGTTGAGCTTTGGATTGCTGGTACATTTTGGATCCTGGTTGAGGTGGTATTAGGAAAATCCCAAGGGTTGAGGGTGGAGATTATTTTATACATGAAGCTCTTGATAGGTGGGTGGAGATAATAAAATTCCTTTGGGTATGGTGAAGAAATTCTGAGGCATCCAAACTTGTATTAGTTTGGTGATTTTTGGACCAGTTTAGGTAAACTCATTGTGGCTTAATAGTGGATGTGGTTTTCCTCTGGATTCCTTGTTTGGTTATGTTTTGGTCATCCCATGTGATCCCACATTCATGATTGGAATATAGCATGGGGGTGATTGGCTGGAAGAAATATCTTATTTATCCAAATATATGGTTGGGTGGTAAGTGGAAGTCCCTAACTTGGTTGGCACTATGCATATGTTATTATATGTTAGTATGTGTTATTCTTAAATGAGATCAATGAGCACAAGTTTTGTTTTAATGTGTGATTATGTAGGTGGTTTGTCGTGGTTTAATTATGGTTAAATGTTTGTTACGTGCATGGTATATTTCTCGTTATGTGATGTGCTATTGTTATTTCTCTTTTACATGTTGGACAAGATCTTAGATGTTTTATATGGATGTATGAGATAATCTATGATATTGCAGCTATTATGAGAGGGCAACAAGCCTTCTTAATGAACATCTGATGAAACTAATGTAATAGTGAACATATATCCATTCATGACCTACAAGTACTATGTTTACAGAGTACTTGTATAAATTATTGTTATATGTTATGTAAGCTTGAGCAAGAATAAAATTTAGAATCAAAGCTTGAAGCCTTATACAAACTGTCAAAAAAGGTTTGGATAGATCTAGGCAGTTGGCATGTAGGCTAGCCTTAAAAATATGGAAAAGGGTTCATGGCCACATTGTTAGTTTAAAGAAATTTTGGCCATAGCCGCATTAAATGGAGGTTATCCATGTGACTAGAGACCTTTGGCCTCACTCGCGGGCCTGCATGCATTCAGTTGGGTTGTGAGCTAGGTTAGAGTGTGGTTCTAGCTCAAGGAAAATGTCACTAATGAAAATTGTCTAACATTTGGGCGATCATGTGTCTCTGAATGTTACAGTAAGTTTTTGACAAGTGGACCCCATTTCCATAACTGAATCTTGGAGGTTGGGTCATGCATAGTAACTCTCAGCTCATGTTTACCCTCGTAAGTATGTTACGATGGGTAAATGTGTGGTGGGGTGTTACATACTACTAATCATTTCCAAGAATTTGTTTATCTAAATATCCAAATGGAGCCTTGGTAGTTTCACCAAAATCAAAATTTTGGAACATGTTTCAATAGTGTCAAAACATATGTTCTAAGTTTTCAAGGACAAAGAAGATGAATCAAAGAACTATTTCCATTGAGGATTTTGGATACATCCTCCTCAAATCAAAATAGGAAACCAATATGGTCCCTATCCATGATGTAGTACATTGTACCATATCCTATAATTGACCTCCAATGCTACTAAGTATTCAATGATTTCACTAATATATTCCTTTTATAGAATTTTCCAATTAAAGGTTTACCACAAAATTCAAAACTTAGTCCATGCCCTAAGATCTTCCCACTACCATGTGCACCTATTTTTCTTTCTTTATAATTACCTTCCCTCATCTCTCAGGGTTCCTCCCCTACATTGTCACTATTGTGTATTCGTTCTCTTTAAATGCTCCACATGAGGTCTCCAAGTCCAAATTCTCCCCTACAAAACTGACCACCTTATCCTAGCCATTATATAACTTCCCCATGGACATTAACATCTCTATTGTTCCGTGTGT
Organism: Pinus taeda; assembly: GCA_000404065.3. NCBI lineage: Eukaryota > Viridiplantae > Streptophyta > Pinopsida > Pinales > Pinaceae > Pinus > Pinus taeda. The sequence goes on from APFE030353137.1 coordinate 71,579, forward strand.
CCAGTAAACCTCACTAACCTAAGAAACCATAACCTAATTATTTTTTATTCCCTCCAATGAACCAAGTATCACATAAGGTACTAACTCCTTACACTATTGTATAGGCTACAAATAAAATTTATTCATCCTTGGATTTGACACATTAAAGGAATTTAATAAACCCTTCCTTGGATGAAAAATATAAATATTTCTTCCTTCAACACAATTGACAACAAGAATCCCTTGAATGATCAAAACCATAGGATTTGTAACTAGATGTAGGCCCTTATAACCAAAACTATTATTAATTTTGATGTCACCTAACAAAAGGTTAAGGATGTCATCATCCTCAATTATCTCCAATTCAAATGTTCCAAATTCATCCCCTAAAGCAACCATTTTTTCTCACCATGAGCTCAAACATCCATGATTAGACCCTAATATGTCCATCTATCTTGTGGGGTCATCTAAGTAATCCACAAGTGTAGCATCTCATAAGATCATAGCCCATAACACTTTAATGAAACTAAAAATTCATTTCATGTTTCTAATGTATACCCATAATTATGTACATTTATAATTGTTTAGAGTAAATGTATAGCATAAAAGTTTCTACTTATACTACTATTAGTATAAATTAAGGAATGAAATAAACTCATAGTGTAGCTATTAATGAATAACACATAACAACAAATCTTACAAAAAATATAAATATATATAACGAGCATATACAAATATTGAAATTCATGGTTAACAAGAGGGAAAATAGAAATACCTCTGAATCAATTTGAATTTAGTAATCCAGCTCCTTATCTGGAACAACCTATTCAATGTAACAACGTATTCAATGTTTCCCAAACTAGATTTAATCCTCCCAAACAACTGTGAACAACCTATCGAACTACCTAGCTCTAGGAAACCTTAAATTTTATCATCCTTCATGCTTGAAGCTCCAAGAACAACTTCCAATAAATCTAATCAATATGCTAACAATGCAAAGTAGTTAAATGAGATAGCCCCAAAACAATTTAACCCTCTTTCTTCCTTCAAGAAAACATTTTCTTTTAAGATAGAATAACCCCCTTGCATCCTTTCTTATTTATTTTTTGATTCCTACCCCCCCTTCCTAAAGTATCCTCAAACACTCTAATTAATGGTCATCTACCTCTCCTAGATTTTTGGGGAAATATTAAATAAAATAAAATAATAAATGGATTACATGAAATAACAATAGGTTAGAATGCAAAGTCTTTCTTCTCTTGCTATCCTAGAAATTAAACTTGATAATTTCCCCCAAAATTTATGGTAACTCACTATTCCCATTTACTCAGCATAAAAACCAAAATCAAAGTCAAAGAGAGTATTTAATGCTACTATATATTTATGTATGTAATATAATTTCCATAATCATTAAACCATTAATTAAGTAGTTTATAACTTAGTTTAGTAGTTAATACATCCAGTAATTGTACTAGAGTACATGTACAACTAGTATATACATATGTTGTGTGTATACTAATGATAAAAAAAATCACTACCTCTAATGAATAATTCTTGTATACCCACAACCAATCATTCATAAAAATAAATCAAGTAAATGAATTATCCAATAATCTTTATGAACAAAATTATAGCAATTCATCAATCATTAATCATGGCACTTAAATAATTATAAATGTATCAAAACAAGCGTTCCAAATACACTAAGAACCAAATAAGGAAAAAGGGGTGACATACCTAATCAACAACAACATTCTCATCTAATATGGAATCATCATTTCTCCTTAACATGCTTCCACTTCTTATTATTTCCTTTTCTATAATATATTGGAGCATCAACTACATCAACCTAAATCTTGATATTGCCCATAAGTGGAATCGTCAATTATATTGGCATAACTTTCCCATCAGGAAACTGATAGCGTCCATCATGCAACTATGGGAGTATGACTTATAATGACCCTTACATGATGAAATCTTTTAAAGGATAAATGGTAGGAAATACCTTCACCGCTCTTAATAAAACTAGGGTCAACATATTATCATTGACCATATTGTGTTTTTGTTGTTTTTCCTAGAGATACGTCATCAAATAATTAGTTTGGGGCAACTATGTTTTCTACAGAGCCAACAGTTTCCTAGATATCATAACGAGGTTTGGAAATATAAATTAAATCATGAAATAATGCTTCATAGCATACCATTATTCTTTTGATTTTCACAACATCAATTAACTAGCTATCTCTTAGCTCATTAACTTACAGGTTAGCTTACCAAAACACATAATCGTGCATAGCCATGCAACCATTTTTGTGGTTTTAAAATTGTTAATAATTGGCAACTAATGTAAATAAATAATTTTATCTACCATTACACAAATTGTCCATTTATAATATATTTTAAATTGATATTTACATACCAAATTTCTTCCATAATATAGTTATAGTAATCTCACTGAGTACAATAAAGGATAAGGAATGAAATAACAATATAGCTTATAAAGTAGATTAGCTATCATAAATCAAACTTCCATCTTACCAAAACCATACGTTTTATTCCTCTAAATACTTGTTAGATCCAAAACTATGATAAATCTATACTAATTATCCTTTCTTCCATTTTTTTACCTTTCTATCATAGATTAGAGAACAAATTTTCTACAAACAAAATAATCCTATTTTTCTTAACAAAAATATTAACAACAACTACATCCAACCATTATTATTGTTATTCCTAATAATTATTCCTTAATATCAGTTTAATCAAATGCCAAATACATTCCTTCCATCCAATCAAATCCTAATATTAATATATATACGATTGAAAATAAAAATTTCAAAGTATAACTACTCTTAACTTTATATTTCCACTATCACAGTTGTACCACCAAACTTCCTCCAATTCACTGGAATAAGCTTATTCACCATAAAGGTATAATAGTTTTGTACATAAACTTATTTTAATAATTATTTTCTAGAAGCTCAAGAGTACTTAATATCATGACCCACCATTGTGATTTAAAGTTAATTTATTACCAATAATTGTAATGTGGATATTTATTTTCCATGGCCAACAACGTTGCAAGAGAATAGTATCTCCCATGTTGCAAGGTCCTCCCCATCTGGTGTGAGAAATTGCTTGAAACTTGGCAAATTGCTTGAAATTTGGCAAGGAACCTTGTTTGATACCCAATAGGGACATTTATTTTCCATGGTCAACAACGTTCCAAGAGAATAGTATCTCCCATGTTGCAAGGTCCTCCCCATGTGGTGTGACATTGCTTGAAATTTGGCCGGGAACCTTGTTTGTCATGCATTTTTTTCCTCTCAACGTTATTGACCAAATTGCACGTTGAGGAAAGGAAATATTCCATTCACATGTTTTATTTAATAAATAAATGTTTGTCATGCATATAATTGTTTTCCTCTCAACATTATTGACCATTTTGTACGTTGAGGAAAGGAAATATTCCATTCACATGTTTTAATTAATAAAAAGATATTTGTCATTAACTAGGAAATATTCCATTCACATGTTTTAATTAATAAATAGATATTTGTCATTAAAAAAGAAATATTCCATTCACATGTTTTATTTTAATAAATAGATATTTGTCATTAAAAATATTAAATTACAAAGAGCAAAATTTGATATTATCAAACTCTATCTTCACAAGGATTCTTTATTTTGTTGATTATTAATAATAAAATACATTATTTATTTATTATTTAATGTCTGTTTGGGGTAGTTTAATTTGTAATAATTTAAAAATGAAATATCATCGAACTAAAAATTTTGAATTCAAATCTTATACTACTCACAAAATCAACTATAAAATAAATTAATAATAAATAATTAAAATATAAAATTATGAAAAAATTATAATAACCAGGTCTTTTAAGCTACCATGAATAAAAATGTGATGATCAAAATTCATGAAGAATATAATAAACCAAAATTCCGTAAAGATTAATACACATTAAAATAGATGTTGTAAACTAAAATTATTTTATTCTTAATCATTTATTATCATAAATTTACAATGAAAATGTGATAATAATTTTTTTATTTAAAATATAATGAATTAAAATTTCATAAATAGCTAATACATAGTTCACATAAATATGGCATTGTATCGGTATTAATTAAAATACTTTTTATTTAATTACATTTGTTGGAATTTAGTAAGTCAAAATTATTTTATTCTTAACCATTCATTATTAGGATTTTTTTTATATTTTAAGTTATTCTAGAAATTCTTTAAATTACATGTGTGAGATTATTTTCTAAACCTGCTTGTATTTTTAACTTAATGAAATGATAACTATTAAATATAAGTCAAAACTAAGTTATATATATAAAAAATTAAATTTTAATATAAAAAGTGTTGTTGTTGTTATTGTTGTTGTATTATATATTATTATTATTATTATTATTATTATTATTATTATTATTATTATTATTATTATTATATTTGTGTAGATAAGTTTTTTTAAATTGTTTTCAAAATTTTATAGAAATTTTGTTTAAAATTATAGTTCTATTTAATTTATGAAATTTTTAATTCTAAAATATTTATTGTGTGTAATGGTTTGACTTTAAATTATAGTGTCAAAAATGTACAAAATATTTTTCTGGGTATTATGAGTTGTCTTGTTGGGAAACTAACCCAATAACACATATAGAGCTTCTTGAGATTACATAGGTTTTCCTGAACTAGTTTATCTGACAAGAAGAATTGACAGTACAAATCATAGCTGCAAAAATGGTGTTTACAAAAAGGATAGCCTCCCTTGGAGGCTGCCTGAGTATGACAAAATTCAGGTGTTGACATTGACAAAAATTTACATAACAAAAAACTTAGCTGAGTATGGGAGTTGTAGTGGGATGAACACCTGAAGAGAATTGATGAGCTTGGCACTCCTTTTTGTTGTGAGTGTGCTTCTACTCGTTGACCCCACCATGAGGAGGTGGATACAAAGTCGCATATGAGCCTGGCATTGAAGCTTTGAATCTATGGTAGAGTAATCCTGAGTGGACCAAACATAAGGAGGCTTGAATTGTTGAACCTCAACCCAAGAATTAACCATAGAACTCTTCTAAATGTGCCCTATAGGAGGAGGTCTAGATTTTCGAGTCCCAATTGGAGAAAATATAGTTGCGTCCTTTTTTTCTTTGATGGTTATGATGTCGAGGTATCTAATGATGAAGTTGATTGTTGTATGCCCAAATTGGTCGAATTTCTAGGCGTAGGAAAAAGTCGTTGACCAAATTGGCTCTGTAGTAGGCACGGGGAGAGATTCCTTCAATAGTGGCCTAGGAGCTTGGAGTCATGGCCATATGAGGATGACAAGTGCCTTTGTGCTCAATATCTTGTAAATTCATTTAACTTATAGCCTACGAATAATTAAGAACCCGAAGAGTTGACTAAGGGGGAGATGAAAATTGTGAGGTCAGGAGGCCACTATAATAACCATGTCCAACCTATGGGTTGAGTCATGGAGGGTCTAAGTGCAATTCCAACTACGATGAGAGTGTTCCATCGACAAGATAGCCAAAGCAGAATTATGCATGGGCTGATTGTTGATTGGGAGGAAAGGATGATCATGAAAGGCATGGCTTCTACCTGTAATTACCACCATACTCACAATTTCTTTGGACGTAGTGTTTGCTATAGAGGTTGACATAATTATAAGATGGGAAAGAAGGGACAATGACTTACCTTGACGTCTTCCTTGTCCTACATGATCTGAGCCCGCAATGCTCCATTATGGCTCAATGATAAGCTATTATGAGTCCTCATGATCCAGTGAGTAATTCCCATGGTGTTCCCATGAGTGAAACGACTTGCAAGGTACAATCTTTCATAGCTAACATGAATGAGAAGCATGTTGAATTGAATATCGGCATGCCAAGGATTTAATGGCTTGTCCAGGTGTCTCTCACCCTCCTTAAGCCTAGTACACTTGCCAACCAACATTGGGTTTACGCACCTATAGTAGGGAAACTTTAAGTCTAAAATTTTTCTTTTAGAATCTTCAAACCTATTAAAAGAGAGGATCAATATAGAATTTTCCTTCTTAAAAAAAATGTACTGAAGAATTTGTTTATTCACTTATTAACTCATTCCTATCTTTATAAGTTTTATAAATATGGAAGTGTATAAGAACGAAGATGTAACTAACTCTCTCATATTTACCATTACATGATGAAAGTTAATCAAAACAAACATATCATTGAACATCCTTGCATTTTTTACACCATAAAACCACAAATGGTGTTTTATTAATAAAACAATCTTGCTTGTATAACCATGTAAAATGTAGTTTTTGGCATAAAAGGGTCATGCATTTTTTACTAGTAAGGAAACATCTAATGAACATTAAATGCATGTCAAAATATCTCTATAAAATTTATAGAGATGGTGGTTTCACTCATTTAGCAGTAGCTTTAATTGTATGTTAAAGAATGGTGGTTTCGACCCAAGAATATGAAGTGATCCTTGTATCGATTGGCTGAGACTTTGAAGACAATGTTATCTCTCTCTCTCTCTTAATGTGGTAACACATATCATAACTTTGTTGCCAATTAATTGTGAGCATAACCATCACTTGCCATTATCTATGAACGGAGGTTAACTCACCATCATTATTTAAGGAAAACTATGTCAGTTCAAATGAATCATTGATGATGCATAAGTGGGTAGAATTTCACTCTTGCCAAATTCCTTTGAGTCTTTGGCAATTTATTTATGCTTAATGACAACAATATATTTTCCAATTAAAGGTTATTTTTGGTCTTATTCAAGATCGAAAGGTGGCTTCGACCTAGATAATATCTACAAGAAAGCCAATATCCCTTGTGGTCATTATTAAGGCTACCTCTAGCAGGTCATGTGCTTTATAGTAGCACCCATCCTTAACCGAATACATGACACTAGATACTACCCTTGGTTAGAGTTTAACCTCATATCCAGGAGGATCATAGTTTTTGCTTATCCAAATATTTTAAGGTGTTTTTTGTTTTATTTTTCAAATTTTTTTCTCAGTATATATGTGTCTTCGTTTCAAGGATTTGAATCAAATATGTGTTGATATGAAATTAGCTAAATACCCAATAGCATTAACAACAAATTATCAACAAACCCTTTTATATATTTTAATCTAAAGTAGGAGAAACCTACAATGCTTAGCCCAATTTTCCTAGTCTTTGTTAACAAAATCTAAAGGACTTGAATGTGCAAAGGCATCATCATGTGTAGACAAAACCTAGCCACCCCAAATAGCCCACTAATGGTCCATAAGGGGGTAAATCACTACTCTTGGTAGATGTTTTTCGTCATGGGTCATTAACTTGTTTCTTTATGCTTAAGGAAGATGAGCTCTTATCCAATCATAAGTAGTTTTAGGACATATTCTAGAACCAAAAGGTAAATTCAACCTAGATAATATGTACAAAAAAGTGGATATCTCTTACTCTCATTGTTATGGTTACAACAATAGGGCCATGTGTATTCAAGTATCATATGAACTCATAGTCCCACATTGAGACCCAATACTACTAGTCAATCATAAGCAGTTTTAGGCCATACACTAGAACCGCAAAGTAAGTTCAAATTTTATAATATCTATAAAATAGTGAATATCTCTTACTTTCATAGTCAAGGCTATAATAATATGGCCATCTTCTTTCAAGTATCATCAAGTCTTAATCCAATAATTAATACCAAATACTATCTTCAATTGCACTTTAACCTCCTTCCCAAAAATATTCACAAATTTATAATAAAATTTATAATATGATTATTAAACTTTAATATATTTACTTATTTATATCTCATTATTTATATATAAAATTAATAATAAATAATATGTTAAATTTTTATATTTGTGTTTAAGAATTTTAAAAAAAAATTATTTATTAATATTTTATTATGATTTTTTCACACTTTGTTTGTTGTTTATGAATTTCAATAAAAAAAAAATTATATAATTTAATTTTAAAATTCATTAAATAATATATCTATATTATATATGCATAGTCTAACTGTCAGACCATGAGGTATCTCCTCAAATCAAAACTCATATTATTCATTCAGGTTGTTCATTATTATATACAAGGAAAAGTGACTCTCTATCTTCTCTATTATTTATTTGCATTAATTACAGCTGTACACTCAATCCCTCTGATTAGGTGTCAACATTCCCCTCCTTAATCTGAAGGGATGTTGGTGAGTCCAAGCATCATTCTAAATCTTTCAAGCTTTTCTCTTCCAAGTGCTTTTATGAAGATGTCTACAATTTGCTCATCAATGGAACAATGGCAAAGATGGATTGTTTTGGCCTCAACATGATGTCGAATCAGATGATATTTAGTATAGATGTGCTTTGTTCGATCATGGAACTTTGGGTTCTTGGCCAACTTTATTGCAAAGGTATTGTCAATCATGAGTGGAGTCGATTGTACTTGTTTTACCTACAAATCTTCAAGAATTTTCCTGAGCCACACAGTTTCTTTTGTTGCCTCAGCTGCTGCCACATATTCTGCCTCTGTTGTGGAATCTGCTGGAACTAATTGTTTGCATGATCTCTAGGAGACAGCTCTTGATCCAAGACTCATAGCATAACCTAAAGTAGATACCCCAGTTTATTTGTCTCCATCGAAGTCTGAATTACAGTATCTAATCAAGATGAAGTCGCCCACCTGTGTATACTTGATTCCAAAGTCTTGAGTTCCCTTCAAGTACTTTAGAACTCTTTTTTCAGCAGACCAATGTCCCTCACAAGGCTTTTGCATAAATCTTGAGAGGATTCCAATAGAAAATGAAATGTTTGGTCTGGTAGTGGTTAGGTAGTTGAGACTTCCAACAAGTTGTCTATACTTTGCTGCATCCTCAAATTCTTTTCCTTCAATGGATGTGAGCTTTAAGTTGTTCCAATGGAGTAGTCATATGATTGCATTTAGTCATGCCAAACCTATTCAACATATCTCCAATGTACTTCTTTTGAGAAAGGAATATGGACTTCGGATGTTGAGTTACTTCAATACCAAGATAGTAATGAACATAACCCAAATCAGTCATTTCAAAACCTTTCTTCAATTCCTTCTTTATTGATGCAATGTAGTTTTCATTGTTCCCTGTCATCAAAAGATAATCTACATATACCACAAGATATACAATTTTTTTTCCAACTTTCTTGATAAACAAAGTTGCATCATCAAGATCACAATGTTTGAAATTGAGTTTCAGAAGATGCTCAGTCAAGTTTTCATACCAGGCTCGTGGTGCTTGTTTGAGTCCATACAAGGATTTCACAAGTTTTCATACTTTATGTTCATGTCCTTTCACAACAAATCCTTCACGTTGGGACATAAAAACATTTTCTTTTAGATCTCCATTCAAGAAAGCAGTTTTTACATCCATTTGATGGACTTTCCAACCATTCTGAGCTGCTAGGGCAAAGAGTGTCTGGATGGTAGCCCATTTTTCTATGGGGGCAAAAGTCTCCTCATAATCAACCCTTGTCTTTGTGCTTGTCAAGTTAGCCATCAACTTTATACTTGTTCTTGTAGACCCACTTACAACCAATTGGTTTGGTTCCCAATGGAGGATCAACTAGCTTCCAAGTGTCATTCTTTATCAAGGCATCATACTCCTTTTGAATCACTTCTTTCCATTCATCATGAGAAGCAACTTATTTGAAGGACGTTGATTAAAAATATGTAGACAAATTCAATTCACAATCATAAGAAACATCCATATCAACAAGTGAATCAAAGTCATCTACATCATCTCCATTTTGTCGGTTTGAATTTCTAGTTCCTGTCTTTCCAACCTCATTAGGATGAACACTTTCAAGTGTCTTTGTCAGCCACTTTTGGGGACCTTTCTCAGATGGTCCAAGCTACTCCATTGATTGAGTTGGGACTGAATCAAGATTGATTCTCCCAATTCTATCAATCACATCACTCAAAGTATCATTTGTTGTTGGATTTTCATGCAAGGGAGAGAGTGCTTTAGAAGAAGATTCCACAAGTTGATCTAGTATAGGAATCCCCCCTTCAAGATGTGGAATCTGATTATCAAATTCTTGAAATGACTTTGCATTTGTGAATCTATCCAAGCGATCAAGTTGCCTTTCAACAACATTGTCAGTTTTGGATGATTCAAGAAAGATTACATCTCTAGATACAACAAACTTTTTGTTGACCTCATCATAGAGACAATATGCTTTGGAGGTGTTTGAATACCCTAGGAAGATACACTTACGACTTCTTGCACCAAGTTTGTTTCTATGTACCTTTGGTATCAAGGCATAACGAGTGGAACCAAAGACCCTGAAATGCTTTACTGAAGGAATGTGCCCATACCACATTTCATAAGGAGCCTTGTTTATGATAGCATTAGATGGACATTTATTCCTTATATATATAGCACATAGAACTGCCCCAGCCCAAAACATCATTTTTACATTTTTGAAGAACAACATGGAGCTTACCATATTTAAGATTGTCTTATTCATTCTTTCAGCTACACCTTTCGGTTGGGGATTATAAGGCATAGTTGTTTGATGTTTGATCCCATGTTGGCGAAGATAGTTTTCAATTTCATTTGAAGTGTATTCTTTTCCAT
>APFE030353139.1:0-13548 GCA_000404065.3 Pinus taeda
TATTCAAATAGAAATTTATCAATTATTAATTTACACTCAAATTTCCTTATTAAATCAAATACCACACTCATAAATATTATAAATAATAATTGAATAAACCTTCATACAATAAAATATTACAACATACTTCTAATAAATATTTTTTCTTTTTTTCAAATCACAAATACAATTTTCTTTTTTAATCATCTCCCAATTACTTTAACAAAAACCATCTATTTCCACCTTTTTTATATATAAACTTGACCAAAATATAAACATCTATTAGAATGTTATTATATCATCATTATTCTATTTTTACAAATACATAGTTTTATATTATTAATAATTATGCATGTCATAACAAATTAACTAGAACTTCTCTTTAAGTTTTGGGTTTTGGTTTCCAAAGATATAACTTTAGTTATCTATAATTAATCTACAATTTAGAATATAATTTTTTAATGATTTATAATTAGATTTTATTTTAGCTATTTCCATTTATTTTTAGTTAAAAATAAATCATAAAGTTTAAGATTACAATAAAATAACTTTTAGTTATTTATGACCATTTATATATAACTAACTTAAAATAACGTTTAATTTAAATAAATATTAATAAAATTCAAAATATTTTTAGTTAATAACTAGTTTTCAATTTGAAATATAACTTTTATTTTTTTCCAGAGAAAAAAGCGAAACTTTTTATTAAGCAAATAAAAAGTTTACATACTGTACATACACTTTGTGGAGAGCACTTCATGTTTTTCTGATTTGTTCTTTTTGACTGTAAAGTATAAAAACAAAATTTCAGTCCATATGACTGATTGAGGACGTTTACAGAGTCCTGTTTACTGCTGTGTATAAAGTAAAGTCTAAAAGCAAACTCCCTTACAGAGTCTTTAATACATATTTTGAGGAGACGAAGATGAGGCCTCCTTCAAAGAAGGAAAAAAGACCCCGAACAAAGCTGTTATAACAGAAAGGAAAGCAAAACATGAAATATAACTTTTAATTATCAATAACTAGTTTTCAATTTGAAATATAATAATAATAATTATTGTTATTATTTTAACTTTTTATTTCACTAGTAAATCATAAAGTTTATAATAACAATTATATAAGCAATTAAACTTAGAATAATTTTTAAATTAAATAAATAAAAATTTAAAATACAATTTTAGTTCAAAGGACAATTCATTCACTTTTATATTTAACATGCAAAAATTATAATTGGAGATTAATAACATATGCCTATATATTATTAATTGTGCTTCTTTATTTTTTTATACTAATGTATTTAGAGTATCCATGTTACTATACTGTGGAGTATGTATATACATCCAAAGATTATTTAAAAAAAAAAGTTTATCTACTTTCATAAAAGCAATGATATTTATCTAATAATTTCATAATAATTATTGTAAAAATAATGAAATTTATTTAATAATGATTGTAGAAAAAGATAAAAATTGTATTTTATTTCTCAAATTTATATTCATTAAATTTCTCCTCGACATCCCAAGCAAAATTATTGATGAATTTAATTAAGTATTTTTGTCAAACTTTTATCTAGAGGTCACATAGAGTCGAACTCGCTATGATACCATATGTAACAACCCGATTTAAAATATACAAATAATTACATCAATTTATATGATTAATAATCAACACCCAATTATTCAACTATATAACACATAATTTTCAAAAAACACAAGTAGAGACAACTTACCTGTATTGACGATATTCCTTGTGCTTTTGGAGTTGAATGCTCTTTGAATTATTTTAACCGCAATAAACATTTTTGGGACACCTCTCCACCCAACCGTAGGCTCAGCTACACATAATATGTCTACATGTAGCCACCCCAAGCCCTGAATCAATGTACTACTATCAAGGAATTTTTTGTCTCACAACACCTTTCTCCCAAAAGAATGGATGAAGGAATGATGAATCTCATCTTTCTCATCGTCCATTAAATAAACCAAACAATGGAAAGGGGTCTGCATGCACACATTCCATGCGTCAACATGCAACTTTTATTTCTTTATTTTAAGTTTTGCTTATTTAATATTTCTCTTAACTTAACTCTTTCTTATTTTATTTTCTTTTACTTTTTGTTAACTTTACTTATTTTTACGAGATATATATATATATATATATATAATATATATATATATATATATAATATATATTTACTCCACTTTATTATTTACTATTTTATTTATTTATTTATTATTATATTTTCTTCATTATTCTTATTTATTTACTATTATTATATTTTCTTTATTATTTATCATTTATTACTACTATTATATTTTCTTTATTTTTTACTATTTATTTACCATCATTATATTTTCTTTATTATTTATTCTTTTAATTATATTTTAATATATATTTTATTTATTTATTGTTACTTTTTATTATTATTAGGAGAAATTACACTCGCTTGTTTATTATGTCACCTTAGGACCTTAAGGTGCTAGGTTCTATCGATCATGCACCCCAAAGTGTAATTACAATGTCTTGACTTTGATGACTCAGGTGACCTCCTTATTCAATTTCAAGAAGGTCACGTTACATAAAATTTTCTTGTAATTAGTTAGAACAAGCAAGACAAAAAATTTACAAGTATGATGCAATTGAAGCACATAAAATGCCTTGGATCCCCCTACTCATATTTCAAGCAACGTGTTATAATTCACTTTTGATTTGAAAAGGGTTTCGAACAATGTAACAATGTTGCCTTTGATCAAGTTTTTTTTTAAGACCCCCTTATTCAATTTTTGGTGGATCTAGGACAAAATTTTGATATTGTTATGATATTATTCTTGTAATTCCTCTCCTATGATCATAATATTCTGCCCAAATACAAATAGATGGATACAATGATACTTCTTTCTAACCTTTTATAAGCTTTCAATCTCCTTCAAAACAATTTTCCAAACTTTTGTAACAAAACTAATTTTTCTAGAGTTTCATTACAAAATAAATAGTTTCAATAACCATTACTTTGACTCAATAAAAGCCAAATTTTCTTCTTTGTAATACCTCTACATAAAGAGATTTCTATTCTCAATAAAAATGTCTATTCTCCTAACACTCTTTATATAGAGAGAGACTTCAAACCAAAACTAGCAAACTTCAAAAACCTCAATTCATATTTAATATAAAGTGGACATTTTCATCATATAGAGTGAACAAAAAGAATGGGCTCTCTCTTCCACAAATTACATATTTTTGTGGTTTGTTGGGTTCTACACAACACACTCAAATCCTCCTTAATTCCTGATTTTTGTCAAATTCTAAGCTTCCACAATGGGAAATTCAAATACACCTTAGATTCAAATTTCTTGATAGTGATCCACCCAGAGATCTATAGAGGAGGCGATCCCATGTTCTAAGTAGAGAAAAAAACCCCTGTTATTTTCTCTAATGGTAGGTTTTCATATAAGAGAAATCAAGCCAAAAAAATTGAATATATCTTATCTTAATAAACACTCATACAATCGGGATAAATTTGAATCTAAGACTACAACATCTAGTTGAGAGATTGTAGAAGATGTAAGCTCTTATTTCCCAACATTGTTTCCAATTCTTTATGCAATTAGGATTATCTTTGTGTAAACATATATCTCTACTTGTGTTCATATAATAGAGGAAACATATACATTCAAGCATCAATTTAGGAATAAAACATAAACCCAATGCTTAACATAACATAAACGCATGCAATTGATAGAAGTAAAATACATAGTAATTTCATGATGATCTAGATTTTCAGTACATACTCTGATTACCCTACACACATAGCTGCAGGGGTCCGTGCACTCAGCTACGGACTTCTACCCTAAGCCTCTGCGCACTCAGCTGCAGAGCCTCTTTCCTACGCTAAGACTCTCGCTCTTAGCTCTTTACAAACTCATCAATGACTCTATCTCCATTAATTGAACTGACTCCTTAGACTTCTCTAAGACCTTCTTTTTATACAATCCCATGGTCTGCGGACCAAGGGCGGATCTCATCAAGTGAACGCAACCTATCTAAACTAAGTGCGGAAACCCTTTTTGAATCTTGATATCTTCGCGCTCCGCAATCATAAAATGCATAGACTTTACATTTCTTTATACAAAATTCAGGCTTTCTGCCCCAAAACTTGGGTTTTTAACCCCAAACTTAACCCAAGGGACCCGAGGACATTAATTGCTAATATTTTCATGATAATTTTTTCCCGAATAATTTAAAATAATTATTAGAATTATAAATTTATAAATATTAATATTATATAATTTGAATCCTTTAAATTCAATTCATATAATTTAAAAATACAATTTAATTAATAAAAAAAATATAATTTAATCAACACAATTGCATAACTAATTTTAAATAATAATTATGAAAGAAATTTAAACCATTTAATTTATTCTCAATCGCTACTTATAAGTAGAAAATAAAATATCAAATTTTAAAATTTTAAATTATAAAATCCAATGTAATTTTATTAACAATATAAATGTGAAACCTTTCTTTAACTTAAAAAGGGATAATTTAACTTTTACTTAAAGGGTAATTTTTCATTTAGTTATTATCACAGTTTGAGTGGTTTTAAGATAGTGTCAAACTTCTATCACCAACATTTTATAGATAAATTTTTATAAATAAATAAAATTCAATTTTTTTAATAATATAACATAAAAAATTACTCCATAATAGTAACAACATGGAAGAGTATTATACGAGATTAGAGTTGTAATTGGAAATATAAAAATATTAATTTTTTATGGATGTGAAATTATGTTCAAATATTTTATTATATGAATTAATTTAAATTTATGTAAGTTTTAATTCTGTATAAAAATTACTTGCAAATGAATCTTTAAATATAAAAATAAACAATAGCGAGAACAGAAAACAATTATACATAGAGATTTTCTCCTTGATCCCAAAACTGGGACTACTAAATTGATTTTTCATTATGTTTCTTTCAATGTTACAATACATATATATACATGTTGAAGCATTCATAAACCCCAATCCATTAACATTGGATTAGAACATAACTATAGTTCCCTTGACCAGATCTACAAAATACCATGGGCAAAAGACCATCATGCCCAAAACCATGAAAAATCTCATGCACAAAACCATTGGTAAGTCCACATACCATCTTTAGGTCTACCCCCCATCCTTGGGTTCGCATAAAAAAAAATCCCTGGGAACTGCCAACACATGGTTGTAGTCGTGGAAATAATATAACACATACCCAACATTCTCCCACTTATTGTTTTATTTCCACACAAGGGGGTCATAGGAGAGATTTTTCATTGGTCCAGTCCTATAATGCCCATTCTTTTTCTAAACCAAGAAAACTTCTTAATGCTTTTAGACTTCGTCAATGCATATGCAACATTCTTCAAAGTGTCCATCTTTGTCAACAACACCTTTTTGACCTCAACCATATCCCTCACAAAGTGGTATTGAACATCAATGTGCTTTGTCTTCGAATGATAAGTAGGGTTCTTAGCCAAGAAAAGTGCACTTTGGATGTCGCAGTATATATTTATAGCTTGATGCATTAACCCCATACTTGAACACAATATTTGCAACCAAATTGCTTCCTTGGTTGCATGAGTGGCTACCATGTATTCAACCATTGTAGTTGAAAATGCCACTACATTATAACACCCTCCTTGCACATCTACCCAAGTAATCGTCCAAACGGGGAAACATGTGACGAGAAGTTACTATGATATGATTCAACCTCCTAAGTCACATTAAGGAAGTGGAACTAATGGAGACACACCATGCATACATTCAACAACAACAAGACTCTTAGGAACCATCCAAACTGTTGAAATAAGGAATTACTGAGAGGGGGAGGCAAGGTGAATCAGTAATTAAGAAACTCTTCTTCTTTTTATTTTTTTGTTTACAGTATCTTCATATAATATTTAGTTTGTGAGAGAATTCATTCAAAACTCAGTTAACCAACAATATTCCAGGCACACATATTCAAACAACAATTGCATGAGCAACACACATTTGAAATAGTGTTTTTTACATGGAAACCCAGAAAGAAAAAACCACAAATATTTTCTTCGTTTATGATATAAATTAAGCACCCACTTAATTACATATGTTTTTTTGTGATCACCCACTCACAGGAGGAACTAGCCCCCTTTGTTTATCAAGCACCAACTTTCCAAGAGGCACCAACCTCTTTAGTATGCAGGCACAAACCTGCCTTTGGTTAGCAAGCACCAACTTGCCAAGAGGCACCAACCTCTTCAGTATACAGACACCAACCTACCTTTGGTTAACAAGCACCATCTTGCCAAGAGGCACCAACCTCTTTAGTATGCAGGCACCAACCTGCCCTTGCCACTATTCTACTATTTCATACAATTTTCAAATTGAAAATAGAGGCATAAAATTATACAAGTAAAATACCAATAAATAGATGTCTACATATTCAACTTATGCTCTCTTCTTTATGTGCTCACTTGTAATAGATCTCCTCTTGCTTATCTTAGGAACACTTCCTCTGCGCTCTACCTTCACCGTCAAGGGCTCTTCACTGACTTCTCTTCAGCACTACCCTTGCCATTCTCCACACAATGCTCTCATTGGTCTTGTTGCACTATTAGAAAAATTCCTCTCAGGTGCTTTAACCTCACTGTCACTATGAACTTCACTCATGACTCAATACCCTCACACATCTACTCAACTCCCCACTCTTCTATTATAGGCAATGGTTTTTTTATATTGAGGAACTCTATGCAAGGTAGAATCTATTACATGTTCTTTGGCTTCCCAGTTGTACTTAGGCATGGGTTCCCTTGCCGTTGTTGTGTCTCCTATTAGTTTCTGGTCATAGTGCAGAAACAAAGATCGACCTTTGTTAGGTCCCTATAATACTAGTGATTCCCCCATTACTATTGTCGTTGTATCCCTTATTGTTATTATTATGCCCCATAGAATCCCACTATTGTTAATTTTGTGCCTTTATATTATTATTGTTAGGTTGGCTTGGTTATATTGTGACCCCTTAGGCTCTTATATATATAAAGGAGGTTTTTTCATTTGTATCATCCAAGAATTGTTCATTTGTGTAATATAAAGGAGGTTGCTCCTGTAGAACTTCTACAAATTCTCTACAAATATCGCTCTAAGAACATGTAGAAAATATGATTGTAGATTAACCTAATAATGCAATATAACCAAAGCAAAATACTATAATCTACTTCTAGTGTCAATTTGCGGAAGATTAAAGATAGAGCAAGATTGAGCTGAAAACATATAAGCTTTGAAGAAGAATCAATGCATAATACACATGAAAATACTTTGGGGAAATCCTCAGCTAAAAACCCTACTATCTGTATTATCATACAAGGTGGAAATACATCCGAATTATACAAAGCCTTAGCTCTTATAGCTAGCCAGCTCTCAGTACAATCCTCCTGGATGCTCACAGGAAAACTTGGCTTATCAAAAGCCTTCTCCTCTACCCTCCAAGATCCTATTTCCTTACGTTGTTTCTCTTGGTTGATCCTCCTATTACCAAGCGGAACACTGATCTCTCACACTGATCTCACACCCTGTCAGATCTGTGCAATCCTCAAGGAACATTCCCTTGACTGCACGCATGAGTTTCCTTTATAGGAAAACACATGCAACTAATAGTACACTGTCCTTGACATTTAGCTCAACTGGGTCTTTGTCAGAATAGACACGCATGAGTTTCGGATGAGGGAATCTTCAGTTATCTGGAGTACACTGGTTGAGTGCATGCATGCATCAACTGACTAATAACTCACAATTAGTTCCTCAAATAGTTTGGAACTAATTTAACTGGACTTAACTCAGTAAACTGAGCTAACTAATTACAACTCAAATATAACTCAATCTTATATCTTTAATTAAGGGATAATCTCCTTAATTTAAGGGATAAATCTTGCATGACTTCATAAAGACTTTTAACTTGAATTTATCCAACTAATTAAGCCATAATGAATTAGTTAATTATTTCCAAGAAGCTGGTGAGACTAAATTAGATTTTAATTCACAATTTTAATTCAAGGACAAATTAAAATTGGAATATTCTGGATTCTATTTTTATCATTTCTTGTTGCTATTTTCAACACTCCCTCTCAGAAAGAAAGGAATTCAACTCGATCCTGATCATGAACCTTTGGAATATTATGCATGCAACAATTCTCTCTAGTGTTGTTGCTCCAACAACAAAAAAAAAAAAAAAAAAAAAAAAACCATCCAACTTGGATTAGTATGATGTATTTGTCATCAAAGTCTCTGACTGCTATTGCCTTTGTCAATTGAAAAATCCGTGCTTCTACTTACTTTGCCTTTATGCACTATTGTCAATCCTTCTCTGTGCTCTTCAGTATCTGACTACTCTAGCCTCTGTCACTTTGATCTTTGATTGCATCAATCCCACTGATTCCTCTCACTACTATGTACTTTGGGCTCCTGTAGCAAGGTACAATGCATGAGATAAAACCTCTCAATGGACCCTACCCAATTTCAACCTTCTTTGGACTATCATTTCACATCGCCCCACCTCACACTTGGAGGTATGTCTGCATGTGATCCCTCTACCCACTTCTCCAATTGTGGCTCCTCCACAATTGTCTGAGACTTCTTCTAGGGCTGCATGTTGAGAGGTAATTTACTCTCCCTCTCAACAACCAAGTCTCTAACATTTGCCTTGTTCCTCAAGGCTTTTCATGCATCTTAAACCTCAAGAGCATATAGGTTCTTAACTCGTGCACCTATATGTTTCACCTGTCTCATGGTGATGTGTCTAAGGAACACCTTTCGTTTACTGAATACAACTTCGTAGCCTTCGTCCTTCAACATCGTGACCGATACTAAGTTCTTCTTCAGTCCAGGCACATACTTTACATCTATCAAGGTGATAGGCGCTCCATGCTCCCTCTGAAAAGTAACCGTGCCCACTCCTAAAACACTATACCTTCCTTTGGCACCCATCTCTATGCGCATCTTGAGGTTTTTCTCCTCCAAGGTACTAAATAAACTTTTATTTTCGGTCATGTGGAATGAGGCTCCACTATCAATATACCAAACACAAGCCATCTTGTACTTCTTCGATGGGAAATTAGTCATGTAATGTTCCATCTTGTGACAATTAAAGAATCTCACTTTAGAATTGTCACCATACTTCCCTCCATGAGAAGAATTCAATTTGGAATGGGAAGTCATCCCCTTCCCTTTCCTCACCTTACTCGCTAAGGCCATATTTTCTTCATCATCATCCTTGGATGAAGAACCATCTTGTGTGCTCCTCCTGATCTCCTGCATGAGATCTGACCATAGTCGTTCCCAATCCAGTAGTTTCTCCCTTCCATTCACAGAGTCCTTGTAGCTATTCCAGCTCTTTGGAAGGCCAAGGAGAGTGAGGCTCACCATATCATCATCGACAGTAGTTATTCTCACACTACCAAGCTCATCTCTGCAAGTGGTGAGCTTGTTCAAATATGTGGAAATAATATCGCCCTTCTCCATCATGATTCTTTGAAGCTTATCCTTGAGCACCAAGTTCCTCTGGTCACTATTGTTCTGGTAGAGGTCCTTCAATGTCTTCCACATTCAAAATGGAGTATCCTTCCCATGGAGACTCGAGATAATATGGTATCGAACTCCCTCAAGGATGATCTATCTCACCTTGGCCACACACTTCTTCCACTCAGCCAATTCTTGTGCATTAGTTGAAGTTGTCTTTGGGATTTATTGATCAATGAAATCCTTCAAGCCATTGTCTTCTAATACAGCCTCGATGCGATCTTTCCATGCTATGTAATTTGAGCTACCTTCTAAGGCATACTCGAGTCTCAAGCCATAGAACACCATTGGCCAACCTTGAAGTATGATAAGAATTCGATTTTCACCTACAACCTCAAACTTCAAACTTTGAATTCTCTTCTCCATATACTATTCACTTCTCCGATAAACATGGCTTTGATACCATGTAGAAATTCTACAAATTCTCTACAAATATCACTTTGAGAACATGTAGAAAATCTAACTGTAGATTAACTTGATAATGTAATATAACCAAAGAAAAATACTATAATCCACTTCGACTATCAATTTGTGGAAGCTTAAAGATAGAGAAAGATCGAGCTGAACACATATAACTAGAAGAAGAAGAATTAATGCACAATACACATGAAAATACTTTGGGGAAAGCCTCAGCTAAAAACCCCACTATCTGTATTATCATACAAGGTGGAACTACATCAGAATTATAAAAATCCTTAGCTCTCACAACTAGCCAGCTCTCAATACAATCCTCCTAGATGCTCACAGACAAACTTGGCTTCTCACAAACCTTCTCCTCTGCCCTCCAAGCTCCTATTTCCTTGCATTGTTTCTCCTGGGTGATCCTCCTGTTACCAAGTTGAAAACTCTCAACCAAGTGGAACACTGATCTCACACCCTGTTATAACTGTGCAATCCTCAAGGAACATTCCCTTGACTGCATGCATGAGTTACCTTTATAGGAAAAAACATGCAATTGATAGTACAATGTCCTTGACATTTAGTTCAACTGGATCTTTCTCATAATAGACATGCATGAGTTTTTGATGAGGGAATCTTTAGTTATCTGGAGTATACTGGTTGAGTGCATGTATGCATCAGCTGACTGATAACTCACAATTAGTTCCTCAAACATTTTGGAACTAATTTAACTGGACTTAACTCAGTAAACTGAGTTAACTAATTACAACTCAAATATAACTCAATCTTATCTCCTTAATTAAGGGATAATCTTTGTAATTTAAGGGATAACTCTTGCATGACTTCAGAAAGACTTCTAACTTGAATTTCTCCAACTAATTAATCCATAATGAATTAATTAATTATTTCCAAGCAGTTGGTGAGACTAAATTTGATTTTAATTCACAATTTTAATTCACAATTTTAATTCAAGGACAAATTAAAATTGGAATATTCTAGATTCTATTTTTATCATTTCTTGTTGATATTTTCAACAGCCCCCTTGAAGAGGCTGAATTCTAAGGTGTTAATCTA
Source organism: Pinus taeda (assembly GCA_000404065.3). NCBI lineage: Eukaryota > Viridiplantae > Streptophyta > Pinopsida > Pinales > Pinaceae > Pinus > Pinus taeda. Next base: position 11,050 of record APFE030353139.1, read on the forward strand.
TCTTTTCTATCTTTTTTTGAGGTAGTTTCCTATCATTTGGTTTGAGAGCATTGGATTCTAGGGTTTCCCTGCTCCAAACAGATCATCGTGGAATTTTCGCTATAACGTTTTTTCTGAGACTTTGCAGAAGCAAAAAAAAAAAAACCCATTTGAGATGAAATCTCTCTGAACCTTGGGTTCAAATTTCATATCTTGTCTCGTTATATTTTTAGGGATATGATATGAGGAAGTTAGGGTTTTTGCAAGCTCCAGAATTTCATCTAAAACAGGTCATCGTGGAATGTTCGCTATAATGCTTTCTCTACGAAGTTTTAGAAGCTAAAAAAAAAACTCATTTGAGAAAAAATTGGTCGCAACCTCGACTCCAAATTTCAGATACTGTCTCGCTATATTTGTGGAAATATAATCTGAGGAAGTTAGGTTTTTTGCAAACGCCCAAATTACATTCCAAATAGGCCACCTTGGGAAAATTTTCATAACTTTCTCTCTGAGCATCAGATTGAATTTTCGTAAGTTGTAGAAAGAGGACGGACTATAGTCTTTTGGGTACCATTTATAGAACCTAAGGTTTAAACAGTGACCTGTGGCACGTCGTACAAGTTCACTCTACTAAACAATTCTATACTCAGGTCATCGTGGGAGATTTGGCATAACTCTTCATTGGAGAATCTAATCTTGATCAGACTTGCAGAGTTAGAAATATTACTCAGAGGGTTATTGCAGGAAGAAATTTCAAACCTTGGAGATTCAAAATTACATAAATACATCAGATTCAATATCAAGCTCCTACAAAATGAAAAAAAAGGTGTGTAGTTTTTAATTTTTTTTTGCATAAGCTTGGTTTGAAAAAATAGTTTGAAGGAATTCAAATGGCATAGTGAAGCATTATTATTAGTAATTGATGCCCGAAGAAAAGAAAATGGAAACACCTAGTAAGAAACCTGAAAACTCTAGCATGACTCATGAAGAAGAGGAAGAAATGCAACATGATATATCAAAATTACGAGACCAAGTGCAACAAATTTCACTTGCACAAAAAGTAACAGAATCTAAGATGGATGGTTTAAATAAAGATGTAGAAGCTAAGATGTATGACGTGGAAGCTAAGATGGATGGTTTAAAAAAAGGTGTGGAAGCTAAGATGGATGGTTTAAAGAAAGGCGTAGAAGCTAAGATGGATGGCATGGAAGCTAGGATGGATGATTTGACGACAGATTTGAAGACAAACATGGAAGGTTTGAAGACACATTTGACAAAGTTTCTACAAGAAATGCTTACTAATGGTGAAAGGGTAGTAAAGTAAACTCATGATGAGAACAAAATAAATATTAATCATGATTTCATAGACTCTAATGTTGGATCGAAGAACCACCATGTTGCAAATATTGATATGAGGAAGTTTGATGGCAAGGATCCCGGAACATGGATACTATAGATGGAGCAATTTTTCGATCTCCATAACGTGCAAAACACACAAAAGGTATGCATTGCAACTTTATATTTGGAACTAAATTAGGTTGTATGGTTTCGAAAGCTTTTCTCTCATAAACAAATTGTCACTTGGGCTATTTTTACGGATGAACTGATAGCACATTATGAGGATACAAAAAGCAACACTTTTTTTAGCCAATTGATAAATCTCAAACAAAAGGATTCAATGGTGGAGCACATTGAGGACTTCCAAAAATCGAATATAAGGGTAAAATATATTCCAGAGGAGCATAGGATTAATGTGTTCATAGGGACTTTAAAATATAACATCCAACATGAGGTTCACCTTTGGGAACCAGATTCATTAGAGAAGGCATTCAGGTTGGCAAGAAAAATGGAAAGAAAAACTATGGCAACAAGGAAGCCTACCACTCACAATCATAAAGATGGAAGTGTTTCTTCCCCTAGCCATCCACAACCTACAAGGTTGACACCAGAACAATTGGAAGAAAAAAAGCAAAAGGGCTTTGTTACAGTTCTGATAGCAAATACACTAAAGGTCATAAGTGTGCCGAGAAGAAATTATTTTACATAGATTGTGAAGAGGAGGAAGAAACGAAGAGGATATACATGAGGAACAAACCCTAGAAAAAAGAAGAAATGAATCTGACCATATCTTGTAATGCATTGGCTGGAATTACCACTCCTCCAACTATCAAGATAAAGGGGCATATCAAGAAGAAAAAGGTAATAGTGTTGATTGATTTGGGAAGTACTCATAATTTTATTCATTGTAATATAGCCAAGGAATTGAATTGCTTCCTATATCTAGCACCAGAGTGTCAAGTGATGGTTGCAAGTGGAGGAACCATAAATTGCTCAGGAAGGTTCCATAATATCAAGCTATCCACGGGAGTATGTATTGAATAACCCAATGCTTTCCATTCCAATGGGTGGTGTTAATTTTGTACTAGGAGTCCAATGGCTACAATCCTTGGGTACAATAGCTTTTAATTTTCCAGAACTTTTCATGAAATTCTTTGCAGAAGGAAAGGAAGTTGAATTAAG
>APFE030353139.1:22456-58338 GCA_000404065.3 Pinus taeda
ATTTTTCATTATGTTCCTTTCAATGTTACAATACATATTTATACATGCTGAAGCATCCAATACCATGGACCGAAAAACCGTCACGTCCAATACATGGACCAAAAAACCATCGATCCAATACCATGGACCGAAAACCATCGCGTCCAAAAAACATGTGCGAAAATCATGCACAAAACCATAGGTGGGTCCGCCCAACCTAACATAGGGTCCAAAACCAAAATTTTCTGGGGCGCTGCCCCGGACCCCATAAAGTGGGGTTACGGGTACCCCTCAAACCCCCTGTTAACTATGTGGAAAGAATATAACACAACCTACTCCGATGTATTGCACCTCTGACATTTTGATATCATCGATATGCTGACCTCTGACATTCCAATGTGCCGATGCACTGACCTTTGATTGCCAATATGTTGACATGCCGACCTTTGATCACTGATATACCGATATGCTAATAGGTGGACCGATGATCTTTGATATTTTGATCTGTTGGATCGGCAATCTCCGATATGTTGATATTATTTCCTACCCAAGGCTTCAAATCCTTGAACTTCAACATGTCATAACATTTTAACCAGAAGTTCATTTCTAGACTTCCACATATTGTTGGAAAGCTTATTCAAAGAAAATTCCAATGGAAAGGTTCTGATGAATGCCTTGAGTCCTTCTGGTGCTTGGAAGATGATTGCAAAATTATATTCTCATTGACTCCTTGAATAGCTGAAATCACACCCACCATAATGATCTTCTCCATGAAGCCTGCAGCTATCATAGAAATCCTTCTGATTCGTGCATTCTTTCTAGTCTAGTTGACATTAGTGCCAACATTCATGCATAATACTACCACAACCACCATCAATTGTCCAAAACCAACCTCTTAGGTAACCAACCCATGAGTCCCACTAAGGTTTTAGACTAATTAACCCCTGGACTCTGCCATGATATGGGCATGCTATCTTCCAGAGGGCTATGGACACTCCCACAACATGGCATGCTAGCATCTATGGACTATTTTACTCCATGTGGTGCCAGCATCCTCGAGATTTAAGCCACTTTTTCAGGTCCAAACCCCATGTCAGTGCTCATAACTAAATGACACCTTCAGAATAGAAATATAACAATGGAATGATGATACAAACAAAATTACTTAAACAAACCCTTGACTAGAACCCTACTAGCCATGATAGAAATTTCATCAAACATATCACAAATATGTAATCTATAGGTGTAAACAACAAAACTAAGCATAGGGGTCTCGTACTCATTTGAGAATCACTAAGAAGCATTGATGCCTCAACACATTAGCTTCCATTTCATCCATTAGGCCACAAATACATTGTTCATTAATTTACAAGTGAAAACATGATGAGAGCCATACATAGCTACTATCATAATACATGATCATAACCAACATAATAACCACGGAAATACCAAGCAAATGATATCCATATGATCCACATATAAACTAGTACAATACTCATAGAATAACAAGGAGAAATAACCTAATATGAATGATGCGAAGGCTAACTAGTTGTGGGACTTCCATGAACCACCTAACCATAGACATGTCTAAGCCAAAACTCTCTTAATCTAGTCACTCCCATGCCATATTCCAAGAATAAATGTGGGACCTCATAAAACACATCAATCCAAAACCATCCATGGCTTCTAGAGGCATCCACCTCAACCCATCAAATAATGATTCCACCTCACGGTCGGACATTAATCAAATTGGTCCCTACCAAAGCCTTCCAGGGCTCCAGAGCATTTGTTCCTACGAAGGCTTCAAGGACTAGTAACTCAACCCACAGCCATCGTCGGGCTTCCAGAATGTTTTTCCAACCAGGGCTTCCAGGACTAGTAACTCAACCCACCAAGGGCTTCTAGAGCATTTTTCCAACCAAGGCTTCTAAGACTAGTGACTCAACCCAAGGTGTTACAGAGTTTATAGAGCATTTGTCCAACCAAGGCTTCCAAGAACTAGTAAATCAACCCAAGCTAAGGAAACATGAGAACCAACAAGAAAACAAATAAATGAACCCACAATGCCATGGCTATCTAGGAAATTTCTAGGTTAGGCAAATCCACTGTTAATCCAAGAAAACCTCTATGCCAATGACAGATCATGACCAATAAACCACATGCATATCCCATGCATGCCAAAAATAGTGAGGAAAATATACATGCAACTCAATACCTACAAGAAAAGCCCATTGTAGTTGTTGATCATGATGTCCTCTTATGCTTTCCTGCTCTTCATTTTCCTTCTTGCTCCAAAACTCCAAGTATGCCACACCCTCCAAGAGTGATCCAAGAAAACTCTAAGTGTCCAAGAGTATCAGAGAGAAATAATAGAGAGAGCTCCAAAACTAAACTAAAAAAAGTCTGTGTATGGATCCTCAGAAGCCTTTTTATTAATGAGGCCTCTATTTTTCTTGATTTTACATTATTTTCTGTCATTTTCCTCCTCACATGCAACCTGTGACCTTTCACCTCCCTTTTCTCCTAATTTGAATTATTTTCATAATTAAATGGGCCAAAATGCCATTTTTTCTTCCCAAAGCCTTATCCATTGCCTTTACCAACTTCTTTAGCCATTAATTTACTATAAGTGATCCATGTCACTATGTTTTTGCCCAACATTCAGCTTGGAATAAGTGTCCCATTGATCCAGCTGGATCTTCAGATATAATGGCATGGAAAAGCTCTGAAATCAAAGTCCTCATAATGAAGTCAACTAAGGACCAGAATGTAGATCTCGTCATCCTAATTCCAATGGCGCAAATAGTACTTCAATCCGAGTCCGGATGATGAGGTTATCACAAAAGGAAGGTTGCTTTGTTCCTTAAGAAAATAAGGATTTTCCTTTAAAAATGGGTTTTAAGCCTTAAAGGCAAAATCATAATCAAAGGATTCATGGAGGTGGACTTAAGAAAGGCATAGTGGAACCCCAATCACCGATCTCCGATTAAATCAGATCGGTGACCGAAGGGCAATCAGGTCAGAGGAAGGTCTTATATATATGTATCGGTGCATGCACAGTGATCGGTGATAAAACGATTGGCAGGATCGTTATTGGGATACCAGGGCAATATATGAGCGGGATGCCAATGCGATCAACTAACGCTGGTATCGGTAATCAGTGATCAGCAGTCGGCATTTCCCGGGTTATAGGAGCTTAGAGACATTTATATGCCGATTGTGATGTCGGGCCCAAACTTGATAAGAATATAAGCCTGATTTGATAAATTTTTAAGTCTGGGTAAATGGTTTTTCGTCGGATTTTCAGTGTTTGTCGGGACTTTTAGAGTCTTATTGCTTCAACAATAAAAGACTATTTTATGGGCCAGTTATGCCCACTGATCCTTCCACGCCACCGGCCTCTATTGTGAACTAGACAACCTTGATTTAAATGGGATTCTGTCCAAAAAACCCATTATAAAACACAATGGTTGGAAAAGCAGGAGGAGGCATTTTTGCAGTGCGATGTTTTGATTGGCCGGAGGCCAAGAGCACATTTTTTTTCTGTTTGGGACAAGTTTTAGATTTTTTCAGCCCCTTTCAGTGCCACAGACACTTTGATGCTACCCATTTCTCTATCTGAGGTCTCCATCTCATAGCCATCTTTCATATTGGAGGTATATGCCTCTTGTATGCAGTTGATGATTGTAAATTCTCTTCTTTCATGCCATTTAATATAAAGGCCTCCCCATTGTCTGAGCTGGGCCTGGAGACGTAGTCCGAATTGGAAGAACTCCATTATCAAGCCTTGGTGTCTTATTTTTGTGCCTTTGTGTGCTTTCTTCTTCTTTTCTTGAGTGTACATCAAATTTCTATGTTAAGATGCAATTTTGCCTGTGATTTTTTTCATACATCTATAAGCAAAAGTATCCTAGATCAAGTGGTATTAAAGTAGGGATTTTTTAGATGTGAATTGCATGTTTGTATGCTAACAAGAAGCAAGCTTCAAAGAGGCGAAGGGGAACTAGAACCTTTTGATCCAGAAGTAGGGCGTGCACCTCGAAGGAGAAACATGGCAGAAGATGAAGTTCATATTGAAGAGGAGTGCAATTTCAAAAAGACTTACTATTCAATTGCCGAAAAAATCAGTTAGTTGGTTTTAAAACTAGAAAAGGCAGAGGAGAGAAATCCAGAAGGACAAGGTTCAGCACATGGGAATGGTGGAGAATAACCCCCTCCTTCTCCTTCTCGGAGTGAAGGTTCTCCTTCCTCTCACCACCATAATCAGAGAAATCCAAAGGATGCATCTAAGGAACCTTTTTTAAAATTAGATGTTAAATTTGATCTTCCTATGTTTAGTGGTGAAAGTAACATAGAGAAACTTAATAATTGGATTAGGTAGATTGAGGTCTATTGTAGGATTCAGCAAATCGTAGAGGATGAGTCGAAAATCCAGCTGGTCTCCCTACGGTTGAGTAGCACAGCTCTCGTTTGGTGGGAGAGCAAATTGCAGAGTAGTAAGCATGTGGGTAAGCTCTTTTCCTCATGGCCTGATTACATTTATGTGTTAAAGGAATAGTTTTATCCCTGGGATACAAGCAAAAAGATTTGATGAATTGGAAATATTTAAGGCAAGGCAAAGGGTAGGATTTTCAGAGTTTTACAAAAGAATTTAGGAAGCAAGCACTGAATTTGGGTATTGCACTTGATGAACAGGAAGTTGTAACTAAGTATATTGGCTCACTACATAGTTATATTAAGCATTCATTGTTATTGTTTGAACCAACCACTATAGATTCTGCCAGCGTAAAAGAAATTCATATTGAGAAGAGGGGTAGGAATGAAAGAGATGATTAGTCTAGAAAGCCACCGTTCAAACCTCCCAATGGTAAATCCAAAGCGAAATGGAAAGGGAAGGAGAAGAAACAGTGGCAACCAAATAAGGAGAGCGGCCTTATTGCAATCACTGTAAGAAGGAAGGCCATGATGATGATCATTGTTGGAAGCAGCACCCAGAAAAGCGTCCAAAGAAGTATGGAGGAAAAGGTAAGCAGAAAATAGTGGCAGTGGCACAGCAAGACTTTGGATCGGATTCAGGAGATGAAGCGCTGATCACAACAACAAGAACAAAAGTTATTCTTACACCTCCTGTTAATTCTAAATCGCATGAAGGCACCAGCTCTGTAGATGAGTCCCTTTCGAATGACCGAAAAATAATTGAATTATTTCATATTAGAGTTGTAGTAAATCATACAAAAGTTGAAACTCTATTTGATACTGGGTCCCAAGCAAACTTAATTGCAGAATCCTTGGTAAAGAAGCTTGGCTTAGAGACAAAACCACACCCGAAACCTTACTCGCTGGGATGGATACATGATAATGCGAAATTAAATGTAACCCAGTAGTGCAAGGTCAAATTTGTGATTGTGTCTAAGCTAATAGATGAAGTAGAGTTGGATGTAATACCATTGGATATCTGTGGCATGGTGTTAGGGAGCCCATACCTGTACGATAGAAAGGCAGTCTTTTTCTGTCATGAGGAAAAATATCAAATCACCAAGGATGGGGTAGAATATATAGTGAGGGCTCACCAAAATAAAATTAATGCTAGCCTTGTAAGCACTGGACAAATGAAAATGTTGGTGAATTCCAGTAAGGGATGCATGCTTATGGTTGCAAGGGAGAAAGAGGCAGAATTTGTTGATGCGTTCCAGGGCTGTGATCGGGAGCATAAATAGGATTGGACTGAATTGATTTCTAATTATGATGAGCTGTTTTAGGAACTGAAGGGATTACCTCCGAAGAGGGAAATCCAACATGAAATCCATCTGTAGCAGGATGCGCTTTTGCCAAATATTGGCATGTACAGGATGTCAGCGATTGAGATGGAAGAAATCAAGTGACAGGTGTAGGAACTACTGGACCAAGGCGTCATCAAGCCAAGCACCTCTCCATGTGGTTTGCCGATTGTTTTAGTGCCAAAAAGAGATGGCAGTTGGAGGATGTGCGTGGATTACCACACGCTCAACAAGATAACGGTGAAAAAACGTTATCCCTTGCCATGCATAGATGATCTATTAGACCAATTAAAATGTGTTGTTTATTTCACAAAGTTGGATTTGCGCAGTGGCAATCACCAAGTCAGAATTGCGGAGCAGGATGTGTGGAAAACCAACTTCAAGACCAAGTAGGGGTTGTTTGAATGGATGGTGATGCCATTCAGACTTTGCAACGCTCCAACCACCTATATGCGGGTTATGAATGATATATTTCAGCCTTTCATTGATGAGTTTGTTCTTGTGTATTTAGATGATATACTAGTTATTAGTAAGAGTTGGCTTGAACATGTGAATCATGTAAAGAAAGTGCTTGATGTACTGAAGAAAGAAAAACTCTTTGTAAAATTGTCAAAGTGTGAGTTTGGGAAAACCTCTTTGGGTTACCTAGGTCATATTGTTCGTCATGGTCAGTTAAAAATTGATCCCTCTAAAGTTGAAGCAATTTTAAATTGGCCTAAGCCTACTAGTGTAACCGAGGTTCGTAGCTTTCTAGGTGTAGTCCAGTATTGGAGGAGATCTATTGCTAATTTCTCTGTTATTGCAACACCTTTGCACACCTTGATAAGTGTGAAATAGGTCTTCCAATGGGGAGGAAGATAGCAGAGGTCCTTTGAGACATTGATGGAAAATATCAGCACTGCGCCAGTCTTAGCCTTACCCGATCTCCAACAGCCATTCGAGATCAAAACTGATGCCAGTGGTTATGCCATGGGAGTTGTACTGATGCAACAAAAGAATCTAATTTGTTACCATTTTGAGAAGTTTTCTCAAGCTGTGATAAACTATCCCACCTATGACAAGGAGCTTTATGCCTTGGTGCAGAGTGTGAAAAAGTAGAAACACTACCTGTTCGGCAAGGAGACCATCATCCCTACAGATGATCAACCCTTGTAGTATCTTCAGTCACAAACCAAGTTGCATCAATCTCATCATTTCAGGTTGATGGGCTTTCTTCAACAGTTTCATCTAATAATAAAGTATAAGAATGGCACTAGCAATAAAGTGGCCGATATGTTATCTTGCCCTCCTATTTTTGCTTCTGTTATTTTGCATAATTCTTTGTTATCTTTTGAGAGTTATGCTGAACAATATGCTAACAATGATGAATTTAAGGAGGTTTATGCAAAACTAACCCATGGTTCACAGGTGGACAACTATCACTTGCAGGGGAAATTGTTGTATCACCTTGGTAAATTGTGTATTCCCACAGGGGAAAGAGTACATGTAATTCAAGAGGCCCACACCTCTCTTGTGTCTAGACACTTTGGTGTCAAAAATACTTTATGCCATGTACAAAGATTTATTTTTTGGCCTCATATGAAAAACATTGTGACTCGCTATGTAAAGGGTTGTGTGATGTGTTCTGTTTCAAAGCCCTCTAATAGAAAACTCGGGCTCTACACACCACTCCCTATTCCAAGTCATCCATGGGAAAGTGTGTCAATGGACTTTATAGGAGGTTTATCTTTGTCTAGGAAGATTCACGACTATTTGTATGTCATCATTGACTGTTTTAGCAAGATGTGTATTCTTATGCCTCGTAAAAAGCAGATTACTGTAGAGTAGACTACTTCTCTTTTCTTTCAGCATGTTTGGGTCCACTTTGGATTACCCACATCAATTGTGTCAGATCAAGACTCTCGCTTTCTTGGAGAGTTTTGGACCAGCTTGTGGAGGAAGATGGACACCAGATTGAAAAGAAGCACAACATTTCACCCACAGACCGAAGGACAGAAAAAGGTTGTAAACCATACCGTGGTACACTTATTATGAGGCTATTGTGGGAAACATCCCAAGTTGTGGGATGAACATCTCCCCTATGTATATCATTCCTACAACCGAGCAATGCATTCATCTATGCAACATTCACCATTTGAGACATGTTTTGGTTACCTACCAAAGGACCCTTTTGATATGGTCTTTGGAAGGGAGGATGGCTCCAGTGGACGTAATGAAAGGGACAAAGCTCAGCAGTTCATTCAATGAATCCAATTGATTCACCAAGCAGTACAGGAGCAGTTGGAGAAAAGTCAAACCCGTTACAGGGCTCAACATGATAGACACTAAGTTGACCATCAATTCCAAGAGGGCAACAAAGTGTGGTTCCACATTAGCAAAGACAGGATGAAGGGAGAAGGAAAAGAGTTGCGACCAATCCGATATGGACCATTCACCATTTTGGAGAAGATTGGGAACAATGCCTTTCATCTTGACTTGCCGATATATATGCATATGTACTCAGTAATGAATGTGGAGAACCTAAAACTGTATGAACCACCTTTGATCGTGGACACTAATGAGGTGGGCATAGTTCCTACAGTCGATGACTTCGCACCAAAATATCTCGATGAGTTGCCCGAAGAAATCATCCTCCACAGAAGAACTAGGACTTCACAGTGAGGAGATGTACCTTTAAGTTGGTTTCAAGGGAATGCACCCCAACAACGTCAGATGGTTGGAGAAAGAGAAAGTGAGGGAACAATTCCCTCACTTTCCAATTGACTAATGAAAAGCTTTTGGCGGTCCAAAAGGTCCTCAATGGGGAGGATTGATCGAGGTGGATCTTCAGATATAATGGCATGGAAAAGCTCCGAAATCAAAGTGCTCAAAATGAAGTCAACTCAGGACCATAACATAGATATCTTCATCCTGGTTTCAATGGTGTGAATGGTACTTTAATCCAAATCCAGATGATGAAGTTATCACGAGAGGAAGGTTGCTTTGTTCCTTAAGAAAATAAGGATTTTTCTTTAAAAATGGGTTTTAAGCCTTAAAGGAAAAATCACAATCGGAGGATTCATGGAGGCAGACTTAAGAAAGGCATAGTGGAATGCCAATCACTTATCTCTGATTAAATCGGATCAGCGACAAGAGGGCAATCGGGTCAAAGGAAGGTCTTATATATATGTATCGACGTAGGCAAAGTGATCGGTGATAAAATGATCGACAGGATCGTTATTCGGATATCGGGGAAATATATGAGCGGGATGTCGATGCGATCAACCGACATTGATATTGGTGATCGGAACTTAGAGACAATGACGACGATACACCGATTGCAACTTTGGGCCCGAACCCAATAAGAATATTAGCCTGATTTGATAAATTTTTAAGTCTGGGTAAATGGTTTTTGGTCGGATTTTCAGTGTTTTTCGGGATTTTTAGAGTCTTATCACTTCAACGATAAAAGACTATTTTATGGGTCGGTTACACCCACCGATCCTTCCATGCCATTGGCCTCTATTGTGAACTAGACAACCCCAATTTAAATGGGATTCTAGCCAAAAAACCAATTATAAAAACACAATGGTTGGAAAAGTAGGAGGAGGCATTTTTGTAGAAAGTTGTTTCGATTGGCAGGAGGTCAAGAGTGCATTTTCATCTATTTGGGATAAGTTTCAGATGTTTTCAGCCCCTTTCAGCGCCACAGACGCTTTGATGCTACCCATTTCTCCATCTGAGGTCTCCATCTCACAACCATCTTTCAAATTGGAGGTATAAGCCTCTTGTATGCAGTTGATGATTGTAAATTATCTTCTTTCATGCCATTTAATATAAAGGCCTCCCCATTGTTTGAGCTAGGCCTAAAGACGTAGTCTGAATTGGTCGAACTCCGTTATTAAGCCTTGGTGTCTTCTTTTTGTGCCTTTGTGTGCTTTCTTCTTCTTTTCTTGAGTGTACATAGAATTTCTGTGTTAAGCTACAATTTTGCATGTGATTCTTTTCATACATCTATAAGCGAAAGTATCCCAGATCACCCATCAACTGTGGTTATTATTTTTCCTTTATTAACTTTTATTACATGGAATTTTCACTAGGGTTGTTACAAAACCCTCCCCCTTGGGGAAACACCTTCCTTGGTGTTCAATAACACTTATAACCACAAGACTGTTGTAATAAAAACATAGTGCCCATGGAGATTTATAACTTAGTTCGTTGTAATATTTACAATGATCATCTAGCTGAGAAGTAAACCCACATGAAAAAATAACAAGTATAACATCATAATGACATGACACCCATACTTCTTATTGGATATTTATAACATAGTTCATGGTGGTATTTACATCCATATACATATGTACATATACCAAACATCACCAAAACATGTACCAAAAACATATACCAAAACATCTACTCAACCAACATGTCTGAGGCAGTGAAATTTGATAGGATACTATTCCATTCCTCTCAATAATACTAAAGTGTCCACAAAACCAGGGTGCCATCTTGGCACATGATCCAATCCACAAGGATCTCCTCTTCAGTTTGATGCACAAGTACACCTATTTCCCAAACTAGAACTCGTTAAACAACATATTATGATCTGCATAGATCTTTTTCCTATCCTATGTTGTTTTCAAATTCTTCTTGATTACTTACATTTCTTGCTCCATGTCTTCCAACATGTTGGATCCAATCAACACCCTGTTAACTATATCAATCCAACTGATGGGTGTATTACAACTCTGCCCATATAATGCATCAAAGGCACTCATCCTTAGTGACTCATGGTACCCATTGTTATAATAGAATTCTACCAGTGGAAGATACTATTCCCACATCCATTGTTGATGCATCACATGCATCCTCAGCATGTCCTCCAATATCCCATTGGCCCTCTCTGTCTATCTATCTATCTGTAGATGATAAGTTGTATTGAAGGAAAACTCTATGCCCAAACCTGCAAATAAATCCTTCCAAAACTTGGAAGTGAACTTTGAATCACTATCTGACACAATCTTCTTTGGAACTCCATGCAATCTAACCATGTCTCTGATTAACACCTGTGCTACATCGCTAGTTGAAAATGTAAACTTCACCTGAATGAAGTGCACAACCTTTGTCAACTTGTCCACCACAACCATTACGGAATCATGTTGTCTCACTATTCTCAGCAAAATTGTGATAAGTCCATGGAAATGACCTCCAACTTCTATTTTAGAATCAAAATCATCTATAGCAGTCCACCTAGATGCTTACGTCTTCCTTCAATTGCTAACAATCCAAGCACCTATCCACAAACTCTGTTACATCTCTCTTCAAATTTAGCTAATAATAAAACTTCTTCACTATTGTTAGCGTCTTCTGATAACCTAGGTGACCTGAATATCGTTTAACATAAAACTCCCTCAAGATCATCTTCTTGACCTCACTGTTATCTGGCACGTATATCTTATCTATAAATCTAACCGATCCATCTACCATGAGACAATAATCCACATCCTTTGCACCTACACCTGTACTTGTACCACTACTTGTACCTGTACCTATACCACTAACTATACTTGTACTTGTACCACCACATGTACCTATACATGTACTACGACTTGTACCTATACATGTACTACCACATGTACATGTACCTGTACTATGACTTGTACCTGTACCTATACATGTACCACTATATGTACTCCACTACAACCTATGCACAATCTCTGTATACCTGAAATCAGGTGACCTTTTTGCAAGATCCTATCTTGTAAGTTTGTCCCATAGGAGCTCATATATGCTAAGTGATTTACCTGTATCCACCTATTAAGAGCATCTGCCACCCTGTTCTCTTTACCTTTGATATACCTGATCTCAAAATTGAACTCACTTATTGTGGCCAACCACCGAGCCTGCCTCCCATTCAGATTCAGTTGGTAAAATAGATACTACAAACATTAGGGGAATTTTAGGTCTAAAAGGGCCTCCTAAGGAAATCATAAAATAATAGTGGAAATAATAAAATAATATTAGATTACATCATAAAATTTTAGAGCGAAAAAAGTAAAAACTATTTTTTCAACTCGTATTTTCAACTTATATTTTGAGTGGCAACACTCGTTAGATGAAAATTTTGATTCCTCATCCAAGGATTACCCATGTTGTATACTTTTGATGGACCCTTCTACATGAAAAAAATGAGAAATACATGAAAAACGTGGTTGCAATCACGTATTTTCATGTATTTCTCATTTTTCATGTAGCAGGGTCCATCAAAAGTATGCAACATGGATACTCCTTGGATGAGGAATTAAATTTTACATCCAATGAGAACTCCTGCTCAAAATTTGAATAAAACTTTAGGGAGATAAGTTGAAAATATGAGTTCAAAAAGCAGTTTTATTATTTTATTATTTTTTAATCCTTTTACTTTTTTACTCCAAAAATGGTGAATCATCCCCATGGTTGACATCATCATATTGAATCATATTAGTTCTTAAACTTTACTTTTGGTTGTACATTTTTCTTAGGAGGCCCATTTTAGACCTCAAAATTCCCCCAATGCCATTGTGATCACTCATCAATACAAACCTCCTTCCAAGGAGATAGTGCCTCCACATATTCAATGGATGTATGATCGTTGCCAACTCAAGATCATGTGTGGGGTAGTTTTTTTCGTGCTCATTCAATTTCCATGACTCATAGCATACCACCTATCCATCCTGCATAAGGACTCCACCAAGTCCTCTCTTGCAAGCATTTGTACATAATACAAACTTTTTGTCTGAATCAGCAATCTTTAACACTGGTGTATGTGTCAACAATTGCTTAAGCTCCTCAAAACTAGTCTCCCACCCCTTTGTCCATTCAAAATTCTTACCTTTTCTTTGCAATGATGTGATAAGATAAGAAATTTGCGAGAATTTCCTGATGAACCTCATGTAATAGCCTCCCAACCCTATGAAAGATCTCATCTCATCCACATTCCTTGGAGCAGCCCACTCCGCGATAGCTCTTATCTTCTCTGGGTCCACTGCTATGCCATCCTAGGAAACCACATGTCCCAAGTAATGTACCTCATTCTGAAAGAAGTTGTACTTGTTGATCTTAGTAGACAACTGATGCTCTCTAAGCAATCTCAACATTGTTGCAAAATGCTCAACATGCTCTTCTTCGTTTTTCAAATATACCAATATACCATCAATAAACACAATAACAAACTTATTCAAATATGGACGGAACACACTACTCATCAAGCACATAAAGGTAGTTGGAGCATTAGTTAAACCAAATGGAACGACAAAAAACTCATAATTCCCATACCTGGTCCGAAAATTTGTCTTTTATATACCCTCTTCTTTAATGCATACATTATGATATCAAGATCTCAAATCAATATTCGAGAACACTACTGCTCCCTCCAATTGATCAAACAAGCCATCAACCCTTAGTAATGGATACATGTTCTTGATGGTCACTTTGTTTAACTGCCTATAGTGAATGCATAATCTACGAGTACCATCTTTCTTCTTCACAAACAATACCGGTGCACCCTATGGTGATACACTTGGCCTAATGCACCCTTTGTCAAGCATTTCCTTCAACTGCAACTTCAACTCTACCAACTCAAGTGTACTCATCCTGTAAGGTGCTTTTGATGCCGAAGCTTCCCCTCACACCAACTCAATAGAAAATTCTACTTCCCTATGGAGTGGAAACTCTGGAATATCCTGAGGACATACATCCTGAAACTTCTGTAGAACTGGGTACCTGCTCAAAACATATGCATCCTCAACTTCCTTACCTTTGTCATTAGAAATGTGCACTGCAAATAACACACACCATTTCCTGTGACTACACTTGGCCTGCATAGCTAACAATTCTGACTAGTGTTGCTTTCTTCTTACCTCACAAAACTCTTGGGTCTCCATTTTTATCCAAGCACTCAATAGCTTTGTCATAACAATCCACCTTGGTTCTATGAAGGTAAAACCAATCCATGCCCAACAACATACTGTATGATCCCAACAATATTATATTCAAATGTATTGTAGTAGGAATACCATTCAAATAAAATGCACAAGCTCTTACCGAATGATGAACTCACTTCTTTGTACCAGTAGCCAGTTGCACTAACCAAGACTCAGCATGCAATTATTTATTCAAACCACACTTATCCACTAGGTCACGACTAACATAACTATAATTAGATCCAGGGTCTATCAAAATAGAAACAACTTGATCACAAAGCTTACCGCCCATCTCAATGATAGATGCCTGATGGTCTTCATGTCTATTATCCAGCGTTGCATGGATCCTAGGATTACTTTGTCCAACATCCCTAATATTCTACACCTCCTGTGCACTATATATGTAAGGTCTACCACCCTGATTATGCAGATAATCTCTCCTGCGATGATCTTTTCCACAAATCGAATACTCTACAGGCTTCCATCCTGGATCCTTGTTCTACTCCTCAGATCGATGTCCATGTCCTCTATCAGATGCATTGAACTTTTTAAATGGCACTGCATTCTCTTTATTACATGTACCATGAGGACTTTCTCACTTCTTTTCTCATTTTCCTTTGTTCCTTGCATTAGCTTTCTAGTCTCACTTAGTCTCAAATCTATGCTTTGATTGTTCATAGCAATGCTTTAGTTTCCGTAGGGCCTCCTCAAATGATCTAGTATCATCAAACTCAATCCATTCTTTGAATGTAATAAAAATTTCACTAATGAATCTCTGAATCTTGGCCTTCTCCTCTTTGAGGTAAGGCACATACCTCAGTAGCTCCAAGAACCTACTAGTGTACTCCTCATGTGTCATCGATCCCATCTTATGTCATAGAAATCTTTTGCATTGTCATCAAAGTATCTCTCTGATAGGTATTTCTTCTTGAATAAAATCTTGAACTCACTCCAAGTAAATTCCTCCTCATATATACCTCTGACATTCTTTACATCTTCCCATCGAATATATGCTTTACCTTTAAGACAAAATGTAGCTATTTTGGCTTTCATGTTTTCTGAATAATCATGCAATCTGAATAACTTCCTCATACCAAGAAACAAGGCCTCTGCATCATGTGATTTCTTCATATCTACATCAAATGTAGATGGCTTTTATTTCTTAAACTCATCTAGAAATTATCCCCTATCACTCCTCCTGTAAGGATCATAACAATGACAATCGTAGTGCCTATTTGAACCAAAACTAGAATAGTACCTATGTCCATCACCTCTCTCATCCAAAGTGTCCAACAACCTACCATATTTCATTGTGTCATCTTTGTCTGACCTATGACCACCATGAGACCCACTACCATATGTCACGTTAGTTATGTCTTCCCTGCTCATGATTGATCCAAAGTGGTCCTTATCATTGTAATTTTGACAAAATCAGAAGTATCACTACATTTACCTCTGCTTGTTTCTCCTATGCCTATATGATTCTATTGGTATCTACCTTACAACTCCCTATTTTTTCCTTTAATATTCTCAATCTGTCTACCAAATTAGAAGAGTTCTGAACACTATGTTGCTCATCTAATCCATAGGGGGAGTCTCAGGAACTATTGTCTACCATATTTCTAGTCATCTTTAATATTCTTCCTACAAGGTATATTATGTCAGCTAAACCAAATCACAATAGACCAATTTACCTTAGTATAGTTCGAGGAGAATACCTCATCTGCAAGATCAACCAATCAGCATAATACATCTATAACATAATCATAACAACATATATACATATAATACATAAGCATATAATCATATAACCCATCATTCTAGTTAGAGTCCAGTCATCAATGCATGACCTTATCAATAACACATACCACGACCTCATGCATGACAACAACCACCACATCACTATATACTTGACCATATGTGAATACTAATGTGCATAAAAAATGCATAGTCAATCATACACATGGTGACACACTAAAAAATAAGACCATTAACTTCCCATGGTGACATCACTACAACCATGACCCATACCATACTAATGAAACCAGCACATGGTCTTACAACACAAGAGAAACATATGCAATTGGCATGAATGCATGACCAACAAACAACCCATCCAATATGAGGGGTTAACCATGCTCTGATACCACCCTCTAAGACCCTCCTCCCATGTCTACCCAAGTAACTGTCCAACCGGTGTAAACATGTGACGAGAAGTTACTATGATATGATTCAACCTCCTAATTCACGTTAAGGAAGTGGAAACGGTGGAGACACACCATGAAAACCTTCAAAAACAACAATAAGACTCTCAGGAACCATCCCAACCTCTCAGGTAACCAACGCCCTGAGTCCCACTAAGATTTTAGACCAATTAACCCCTGAACGCTCCCATGATATGGGAATGTGAGCATCCAAAGGGCTATGGACTCTCCCACAGCATGGCATGCCAACATCCAGGGACTATTTCGCTCAGTTTTATGCCAACGTCCCTGGGATTTGAGCCACTTTTTCAGGCCCAAAGCCTAGGTCACTACCTAAAACTAAATGACACCTTCAAAATAGAAAGATAACAATGGAATTATGATACAAATGAAATTAATTGAACAAGCCCTTGACTAGACAACTACTAGCCATTATAGGAATTTCATCAAACATATCACAAATATGTAATCTATAGGTGTAAGCAATAGACCTAAGCATAGGGGTATCATACTCATCTAAGAATCACTAAGAAGCATTGATGCCTCAACACATTAGCTACCATTTCATCCATTATGCCATATATACATTATTCATTCATTTACATGTGAAAACATGATAAGAGCCATACATAGCTAGTGTCATAATACATGATCATAACCAACATAATAACCACGAAAATACCAAGAAAACAACAATCATATGATCCACATATAAACCAGTACAATACTCACATAATAACAAGCATAAATAACCTCATATTAATCATGAAAAGGCCAACCAATTGTGGGACTTCCATGAGCGACCTAGCCGTAGACATGGCTAAGCCAAAACTCTCTTCATCTAGTCACCCTCATGCCACATTCTAAGCATGAATGTGGGATGTCATAAAACTCATCAATCCAAAACCATCTAGGGCTTCGAGAGGCCATCCACCTCAACCCATCAAACCATGATTCCACCTCACAGTCAGACATCATGAAACCGTCATCATATTGGTCTCTACCCAAGCCTTCTAGGCCTCGAGAGTGTTTGTTCCAACCAAGGCTTCTAGGACTAGTAATTCAACCCACAATCGTCACTGGGTTTCTAGAGCGTTTTTCCAACTAGGGCTTCTAGGACTAGCAACTCAACCCACAAAGGGATTCTAGAGCTTTTTTCCAACCAAGGCTTCCAAGAATAGTAACTCAGCCCAAGTTGTTATAGGGATTCCAAGGCATTTTTCCAACCAAGACTTTTAGGAACTAGTAACTCAACCCAAGCCAAGGAAACATGAGAACCAACTAGAAAAACAAATAAATGAACCCACAAAACCATGGATATCTAGGAAATGGCAAGGTTAGTCAAATCCATAGTCAATCTAGTAAATCCTCCTTGCCAGTGACAGATCATGACCAATAAACAACATGAATATTCCATGCATGCCAAACCTAGTGAGGAAAATATACATGCAACTCAATACCTACAAGAAAAACTTGTTATAGTTGTTGATCCCAATGTCCTCTTGCACTTTCCTACTCTTCCTTTTTCTTCTTGCACCAAAACTCCAAGTCTACCACACCCTCTAAGAGTCCTCCAAGAAAACTCTAAGTGTCTAAGAGTATGATAGAGAAAGAATAAAAAGAGAGCTCCAAAACTGAACTGAAAAAAGTTTGTTTATTGATCCTCAGAAGCCTTTTTATTAATGAGGCCTCTATATTCTTCATTTTCCATTATTTTCCTTCATTTTCCTCCTCACATGCAACCTGTGACCTTTCACCTCCCTTTTCTCCTAATTTCCATTATTTTCATAAATAAATGTGCCAAAATGCCATTTTTCTTTTCCAAAGCCTTAGTCATTTCCTTTGCCAGTTTCTTAGCAATTAATTGAACACAAGTGATCCTCATCACTATGTTTTTTCCCAACATTCAACTTGGAATCAAGGAAAATTCTATGGATGAAAATTTTTCCTAAATTTTAGAAACCTTGGCAAATATTACTAGTCCCCAAATTGCAAATTATAAAATGTTTGTTGATATATTTGTAAAAACATGTAAATTTATAATAGTTTTATATATAGTGTTTATACAATTTTTGCAATTTTTAAGGTAAAAGAATTTTATACTATAAAATTTGGGCGAAACATTTTTATAAAAAGATGTAAATTGGTGAATCTTTTTTTTGGAAAAACCATGTAAAATTAGCCCACTTGCGAACATTAGCCCCTAAAATTTTCCATGCTTGGAATAAGTGTCCCATCAACTCTGGTTATTATTTTGTCTTTATTAACTTTTATTACATGGAATTTTTCCCAAGGTTGTTATATACAGACTGCCTCTTGCTCATCCAATTGACTACTCCTCCAAATAGGTTAAACACATACCCACTTGTATATCTTCTTTGATCTAGATCTCTAGCCTAGTCTGCATCAACAAAACCACATATGTACAAAACTATATCCAATCCTAGTTTTCCTTGGTAGCACAAACCATAATAACTAGTGCCATGCAAATACTGAAAACGCACTTCATTGTTGTGCAATGCTCCTTCTCTATTTTCAACCTAAACTTGATCAATACTCCCACTGCATGTGCAATGTATGATCTGGTGAAATACATTGC
The DNA here is from genome assembly GCA_000404065.3 of Pinus taeda. Taxonomy (NCBI): domain Eukaryota; kingdom Viridiplantae; phylum Streptophyta; class Pinopsida; order Pinales; family Pinaceae; genus Pinus; species Pinus taeda. The sequence continues at coordinate 40,959 of APFE030353139.1, forward strand.
ATACATTAGCCTACCAACTGCACTCGGATATGGAACACAGGACATGTCCTCTTCCTCTTCTTGTGTCTTAGGACACTATTCAGCAGATAACTTTACACCTACATGAATAGGAACTTTCATCAGTTTACTATCTTACATACTAAACCTTTATAATATTGTCTCAACATACTTCCTCTGGTTTAATCAGATCTTCCTCTTTTCTCGTTCTCATTCAATTTCCATGCCCAAAATATAGATGCAGCACCAAGATCCTTCATGTCGAATTTGGAGGATAATTGGGTCTTCAAATCCTAGATAATTTCTTTGTCATTTCCAATCAACAACATATCATCCACATACAAGACCAAATAAATAATGTGATAACCAATTAATTTAAAATACAAACAATGATCCTCTTTACTTCTGGTGAATCCAAGTCCCTGTATATATGTATCAAATTTCTGATAGAACATCCTTGGTGATTGTTTTAACCCATACAAATACTTTTTTAACTAGCATACTAGTTCTTTCTTACCCTTCACCACAAAGCCTTCAAGTTGCTTCATGTGGATATCTTCTTCCAGATCCCCATGAAGAAATGTTGTCTTCACGTCCATTTGTTCTACCTCAAAATTAAAATAAGCAACAACATATAAAACTAATCTAATATAAGCTAACTTGACAACATGAGAGAAAATATTACCAGAATCAATTCCTAACACCTGGGAATAACCTTTTTCTACCAACTGATCTTTGTATTTCTCCCCCTTTCCTTTTGCATTCATCTTCTTCTTAAACACCCATTTGCTTCCATTGGGTTTCCTTCAAACCAAAAACTCCACTAGATCCCAAGCCTCATTTTTGTCCAAAGATTCCATTTCATCAACCATGGCCTCTTTCCAGAGTTTGTCATCCTTTAAATCTATTGACTCCCTGATAGTTATGGGATCATCATCAGTGATAGATCAATCAAAATTTGAATAGAAATTATATGGAATATACATTTATGGTTTCCTTCTCTCTTAAACTGATCTTTTCAAAACTAGAGTTTATGGCTCTTCCTCTTTTGATTCATGTTCTCCCGTAGAGTTTGATTCTTCCTCCTTTAGCTTAAACTTTATCTTCTCAAGTTCCTTTCATAGAACTTCATGTTTAATAATATATTTCACCTCTCTAAAAACCACATCTCAAATGTACACAACCTTCCTTGTTTCTAGGTTCCAAAGCTTATAAATTTTATAAGCTTATACCCAATAAAGATGAACCTTTAAGATTTACTATCCAAATTGGTTCTTTTCTCCTTTGCAACATGTAAATATGATTCGAATTGGATCCTTGAAAATTATCAGAGTTTTTATGACTGTTTCAAGTTATGTCAAACTTCAAAATCTTGTAAACAATGAGCTATCTTGAAGGACCTCTGGATAGTGGCAGTTTGTAGCCAGCAAGAAACAACAAGGACCCTCAGTCAAAGTGCGTTGACCGTTGGCCCATGGAGACCGTGTAGTGGCACAAACTAGCAAATAGGGAGTCAAAGCGCTAATTGCGTATTGCAAGATAAAAACCTTAGAGAAGGAAAAGCCCCGACACCTAGTCATGTGAAAAACAGGGAAAACCATGCGGAAATACCCAAACCATTAGAAGGTAGGTCTCGCACCCAAAACCGGTGGGATATTGCAAGCACTTTAAGTGGTAAGCGGGTTTGGCAGAGGACCAAGTGATGCCATACATTGAATGACGTGTGTCTGGAGGATGAGAGAGAAAACTGCTCTCATGGCAACGGTCGAGCAACTCACCTGTGTGATAAAAGAGATGACCGTGGGATCTGGAGACCCCAAATCAATGGCGGAGGTTGCACCCAATGGCAGACCAAATTTGATGGAAGAATAGGCTGAGGCATATGACATTTGGGGTCTGACTTGACCAATGAGCTGGCAGATGAATCATTTCACAGAATAACCGAAATAACAACCGTTCGAGCAAAAGATGGTACCTAGTTCGTAAGGAGACAAGTGGCCACCTCTCTGTGGAACATTACACAATGGCGATGACACAGAAGTAGGGAATTCTAGTAGACAAAGGTAGGTGATCCGAAGAGCCGGAAGAGGAAGAAAATAGTCAAGGGACGAATTGTCTTTAAGCCACGAATAGACAGAGAACAGATAGGAGACATAATGGAGAGTAAAGCAAGAAGTAGTGAACAGAGAAGTCGAGCTAACCTACAGAGCTAAGGTAGCATTGAGCAGAGAGAACCGAGAAGGCTTGAGAGGTTTAAGCAATCCCTGTGAGGATATCGGTCAGGAACTGAGTACCATATTGGACTCATCCCATTAAGACCAGTTGAGGTCGAGACTCGGTAAGGGGGGATTCTGTGTACTCCAGTGGCTTGGGGAATCCAAGTACCACCCTACTAAGGATCATCTATTACAGGAGACTCAAATTGAGCTCCTCATTGTAAAAATTTTTCTTAAAGACACAATCTAAAAGGCCACCACTGAAAGCTGGACCAGGAGACGTATCCCAGGAGGAATGGGTGAACTCCTTATTAAATTGTTGTGTTTTTTTGTTGAATTTACTTGCTGTTTTTCTATTACTATTTTCCACTGCCTATGTATTTCTCAATCTTATCGATCTGTTGCTTAAAATAACATAGGAATATCCTAGCGCATGAGTCTGTAATACCTACATTAATTAACTGAGATCATTCATAAGTGATTTCCAGATCAAGTGGCATCGGAGCTATAGGTTGTTAAGGTTAGACAAGCTTGTGCTGGATTTAGCTATTGAATGCTAACTAGATCAAAGCTCAAATTAGGAGAAGGAGAGTTGGTTGAAACTAATCCTGAAATTGGAAGAGTCTATCCTCAGAAGACAATGCCAGAGGAAGGTTCTGTGGGGCCAGACCCTCAATTTATAGATAGTTTCCTGGCGATAAGGTCCATTGTAGAGGAAATGTATAAGGACTTTAGAAAACATGAAGATGAAGATTCATCAGGCTCCAAACAAGATAAAGGAGAAGAAGAGTCCCTCCTTCATGACCACTCAAAAGGAAAAGGGAAAGAAGAAAAAATTCTCACACCTCCTAATAGCCTTAAACATAAAAAGAAGACATCTTTGATTAAACTAGATGTTAAATTTGATTTACCAATATATGATGGAGAGTTGAATGCAAAAAACATGGACAATTGGATTAGACAAATTGATGTTTATTGCAGAGTGCATAGTATCAATTTAGACAAGAGCAAGATTCAGCTGGCCAGCCTATGCCTTGGAGGCATTGCCTTGGTTTGGTGGGAAGGCAGGACCCAAGTTGACATGAAGAGACATGGTAAGACTCTTTCTGTCTGGAGTGAATTTTTTTTTGCAATCAAAAAGCAGTTCTATCCACTAGCCTATAGGCAGCAAGCCATGATGAACTAGCAAACTCTTCGACAATTGAAAGGGAAAAGTGTACAAGGTTACACCCAAGAATTTAGGAAGAGAGCTTTGATTCTATGAATCTCATTAGACTCACTTGAGACTCTGTTGAAGTACATTGGTGGTCTACACAGCTACATGAAGCACACTATCCTTATGTTTAATCCCACTAGTATAGATGAGGTATCTGTTCAAACTACGCATCTAGAAGCTAGAGGAAAGAATGGAAACCCAGAAGTTGGGGGCTCATCCCAACCCACTGCAAGCAAGAATAAGGAGAAAATAAAATAGAAATGGAAAGTAAGGAAGGCCAACACTGCACAGAAAAGAAAGTTTTCATACACTCACTGTAAGAAGGATGGGCATGATCATGAGCACTATTGGATTCTGCATCTGGAGCTGAGACCTAAGAAGCTTGAGGGCAAGAAGAAGAAGACTGCTACAACTATTCATAAAGATTTGGGGTCGGACTCAGGAGATGAAACAACCATTGTAGCCACAGGTATAAAAGGTTGTCTGCTTTAGAGAATGTAGAAATCAAGAAGCAGGTGCAGAAGTTGCTCGAGAAGGGGTTCATCAGACCTAGCACATCACCATGTGGATCACCAATCATTTTGGTGAGAAAGAAGGATGGTTCATGGAGAATTTTCATTGATTAACGAGCATTGAATAAGATAACAATAAAAAATTGTTATCCCCTTCCTCACATAGATGATCTATTAGATCAATTGAAAGAAGCTGTTTATTTTTCCAATTTAGACTTGCATAGTGGATATCATCAAGTCAGAGTTGCAGAACAAGATGCATGGAAGACTGCTTTCAAAACAAAGCAAGGATTGTATTGTTGGGTATATGACCAAAGTCCCACATTGACTAGAAGTGGGGAGGATAATGGGTATATAAGGATGGACAAATATATCCATTGGTATGAGGCCTTTTGGGGTAAAGCCCAAAAACAAATCCATGAGGGCTTAGGCCCAAAGTGGACAATATCATACCATTGTGGAGATATGTGGTGTCCAGAGTCCTAACAAGTGGTATCAGAGCCATGCCCCGAAGTTAGCCAAGTGGATGAATCCTTGGAGTGTCAAACGAAGGTGGTGGGCCCCGGTAATGTCATGACGGGATCTGTAGATGAGATCGGTTAGACAGGCGGTGTGCTCCAGATTCTTCATGGACGTGTCCTGGTCCCAACACGGTGAAGAGGGGTTGACCTGGGATAGAGCAAGCTCTCGAGGCAGGTGGTGTTCCATGTAAGGCGTGTGCTTCCAACGCATTGGAGCGGAGAATCTTGGTTGGTAGAGATCGGACGGATGGATAATCGTTTGAGGGCAGGCTTGATGGTCCTTTGTTCGAGGGGAGGATTGTTGGGTATACGACCAAAGTCCCACATTGATTAGAAGTGGGGAGGATAATGGGTATATAAGGATGGACAAATATCTCCATTGGTATGAGGCCTTTTGGGGTAAAGCCCAAAAACAAATCCATGAGGGCTTAGGCCCAAAGTGGACAATATCATACCATTGTGGAGATATGTGGTGTCCAGGATCCTTACAAGTGGTGTGTGGAGCATGATTGTTCAGAGGTCTTTGTTTCAGCCGAATGTATACCCCAAGAAGTTTGTACACCCCTCCACGCGGGGGTCCGAGGGGGCCGATCCCCCCTAGCTGGGGGGTCCGGGGACCAGTGGTCCCCTGGCGGGGGCTCGGGAGCAGCGCCCCCGAAGCTAAAAACAAATGTAAATTTGACTTGTAAAAGTATAGTAATTTCTAGTCAATCTGGGTTGTTCATTAGGTAGATGATCTGACGAAAGAACTTATGTTTAGTTTAGGGTTTTTTGCCCTAGAAAGCAACCCCTCTCTTTGTATGAGGGCATTGTATTTAAGGCTATGATATAGATGTGTATTCTGTGTGTGAGCGAAAAAACAGAGAGGTGAGACTGTGAGAGAAAACAAAGGATATTACAGCAGATTTGTTGTAGGTTGTGTCTCTTCATTTTGTTGGATAATAGAAAGGAAGGAGTGGCTGTTCGGGGTGGACATAGCCCAAACTGGGTGAACCATGTATATCTGTGTCTCTCTTGTTTTATGTGTTTTCTGTGTTTATATTTCTACAATATTTTATGTGTTCCATTGCTCCGTAATATATAATTTTCTAACATTGGGTTCATTGTACTCTCTACTAAAAACTTTTTATGACGATCTATTGAAGAAGAATATTTGAAGGGGGCTCCCCCTTGTGGGGTTTTTCACTGGTCTTGGACCAATCTATTGTATCTTATGGTTGTGTTGTTGTCTTCTTTGTCATTTCATATATTGTTCTATCTTTAGTTACAGTTTATGATTGGTTACATTGCTATTAATTGGATGCATTGTTAATGAAGAAGTAAATTGGGCTAAAGTAATTTATTCAACATAAAACAATCATAAAATGTAACATGGTATTAGAATTGAGCTGAAGGATAAGCCCAAAAGAAGACAAGAATTGAAGCCCTCATTTTTAGAAAGCGGACTTCCTAGTCAAGGTCAAGATGTTGTCCTCTACCTTCAAAAAGCATGAAAATATAGGTGATGCATTAAAATATGTTGCATGGAAAGTCATATTGGAAATCATAGCTGGCAACAATGATGTGCAAGAATAAATCCAGGGAAGGATGCCCGAGTCTCCAGAAAATCCTTTTGCTTCCCTCAAGAACAGGTACAAGAAAGGTGAGTCCAAAGCAAAGAAAATTATAGCTGATGATTTACAATATCATTTACTTGCATATATTGGGAGTTTAAGAAATTCCAAAGAGATGTATGAAAAGATAGACATCATGTATGAAATCAACAACTTGAATGAGATCATCACCTTGAAATATCAACTCAAGGAAACCAAAATTAACAAAGGAGAAGTTTTTCAATCCTACATTATGAGGATCTCTCTCATTAGAGATCAATTACAGAGAGTTGGAGAAAACGTGCCTGACAGGGAACTAGTAGTTGTGACTCTTAGAGGCCTCCCTCCTATTTGTGAAACCTTCATTACTGCAATCATCATCAACAATGTCCTTCTGTCATTTGATGAAATTGTTGGGAAGCTTACTCAAGAAGAATCGAGGATGATAGCAAGAGGAAGGATTCAAAAACATGAAGAGGGAGAGCCTGATGCATACATCACTCGTGAAAAAAGGAAGAAGACAAAAGGGGGTCCATAAAAAAATCCTCCTTCTCAAAAGACAAAAGGAAGGAATGACATATCATTATCTCATATTGAATGCTTTAATTTCCACAAGAAATTTCATTATTCTCGAGATTGTCCCTATAAGAGAAAGAGACCACATTACAACATCAAAAGCAACAACAATATCAAAACAAGGAAAGACAATCAAAGGAATAACTAAGTTAGAAGATATGAAAGAATAAGAAGAGACTCCTCCAACAGCCATGAAGAAGATCATCCTCCTCAAAAGAAATCAAGGGATCCCAGGTATGAAAGTAATGTTGTAAATAAATCTAAATGCACTCTAATTTATGCCCTTACTAGTTCTTCTCCACTGTATTCATGGGATAGTTGGTTGGTTGATATTGGGACCACTCATCATTTCTCTGGATACATGGAAGTCCTCTCTAATCTAGTAGAGAGGGAGACTAAGCTGAAGATCATTCTTGGAGACAACTCTACTCATCCCACGAAAGGCTTTGGGTCCATCAAATTTTAGTTCAATTACGGGGAACCAGTTTTACTGCATGATGTTATGTATGTAACGGGATTAATGAAGAATCTTGTATCTATATCCACATTGGAAGATAAAGGGATGAGGGTTTCCTTCATCAAAGGAATTTTTTTTATTTGGCATGTTGATTCACCTATGAGAGATGCATTCACATTTGGATTGAGATTCGAAGGTTGTGGGCTGGTTGCAGGTGTTAAGGATAATTGTTCAAAACAAGAAACTATTCCTTCAAGTTCGGGTGGAACTCCTTCTCGGGTTTCCTTTGGAGCATCAGTCATCAACCTCCAAATTTAGTTATTCTGATAAATTAGCAGACTTATTTAATTTACCTGGTATATGGAAAATCCTTAAATTTACCACAGAACCAAAAGGAATTAAAACCCCAGTTCATAACCTTACCTTTCTGCCATTCCACAAACCTTTGCACATATATCGATGCTCTCTTTAGCACATTAAATCTTCGTCATCGATCTCATTCCTCAATCTGATGGTTGTCACGTCACTTGCTCGCCAACTAGCTTGGCCGATCTCCATCATCGATCTATCCCGCCCGATCCGACGGCTATCGGGTAATCTCGCGTGAATTCTTGCACGATGCATAACAAGTCAAGAGCGCATGAGAAAAGTGGTTTTCCCGTGCTACGTGTCAACCCCTCAAGTTAATTGCATGAATTTTCCAAATACCATTTACCATTTTGAGACCGCACAAGATACTGCTTACACCTATGAATACCGCTCATTCTATTTTGCACATGCATATTTCGATGTGATCACCGTCAAATCTGACCCCTTCATGTAGAGGGTCACGATTAATTGAGCTATTAATTCAGTTTTATAAATTATCGCGTCTGATTTTGGAATTAAAGTCTACGCTTGTTGGCACGCGATGACCATTAGATCTATTAGATCTATCCGATCGCACAATTCTGATCTTCTTTTGGGTTTCTCATTAATTTGTCAGGTTTCCTCATTTCGCCAGACTTAGTACTTCTGCCAAGTTTAATTCTCATCTGTTAGATTTAGGTTATCGCTAACTAACTCTGTGATTTTGAATACATCCAAGTTATTTCAATGCATAGTGACTGAAGATTTAGATGCAACAACACAAGATTATACAAAATCTAATTCTAAAGGGCTCAAACTGGAAATCAACAAAACTCAGAAATATTTCGAAGGAAATTAAACCCTTTGGGATTTGACCATTCATGCACAGTATTCACAGAGATACGAAGAGATTCCAAATTTTACATTCCAATCCTCCTCAGCCAAAATCCCATTCCATTAATTCAAAACTTACATAAATACCTGTACATACAACAATCAGACGCTAAATCAATGGATCGAATCTGCCTAATCCTAGATAATATCTAATTTGCATGATTCTCCTCAAGAATTTCAACTAAGCCTAAATACTTGAATTAATTACAAGATAACTCAAATCCCTTAATTCTAGCTCAAATCCTATCTAGAAAACTTTGTAAAGTGACAGCTAAAAGATTCCACTCCTTTGCTTGTAAACCTTTTTTTTTGTATTTTTGGAATAAAATTCGAAGTCTTTTGTCTTTGAGCCTTATGCTCCCGCATCAGACTCCTGAGGACAAAATTATTCATGGGCTCCTATGCATGAGCTCTTCTATAGAACTTCCCAACTTTTGTAGCATGGCATTTGTCATCCAAGTAGCATCAGCAATTGGTTGATCCTTCCACTTGATCAAATACTAAAAATACTCATGTCCTCTTGTCTTTTAAAACAATCTCTTATCTAAAATATTTTCTCGTTGCAATGCCTTTGATGTAGGTAATTGTTTTACCCAATCAACCTCTTGTTCTTCTTTATCTTCTGTTGTATCATATGCATTTCTATTTTCATGCCTGTACAAATTAGCAACATTAAAAATTGGAGATATTCCAGTGTCAGGGGGTAATTCAATTTCATATGCATTTGCTTAAAATTTCCTCAAGACTCTGCATGGTCCAATTTTCTTAAATTTTAACTTGTTATACTCCCTTTTTGGAAATCTTTCCTTCCTCATGTGTGTTAAACCCAAATCTCCAACCTCAAAATTAACTTCTCTCTTCTTCAAATATTCTTTGCTCTTTTACTTTATGTTGCTATCATGTAACTGATGTTTTACCTATTCATGTATTGCTTGAATCTCTGAAGAAAAATCTTCTCCTTTAGCACTTCTCATTTCAGCTTTTCCCAAGTCTCTTAATTCACACACTCCTCTTGGGTGCATTCCATAAACTATATGGAATGGACTTTGCCCTGTACTCCTACTAGGAGAATCATTATAAGCATATTCAGCCTATGCCAAAATTTGATCCCACTATTTTGGATGTTCACCTGCAAGATTTCTCAGAATATTACCCAAGCTTTTGTTTACAACTTCAGTCTTTCCATCAGTCTGAGGATGATAAGTTGAACTAAAACTTAGTTTAGTATAAAGTTTCTTCCGCAAGGTCCTCCAGAAATGACCAACAAATCTGGTATCTCTGTCTGAAACAATGCTCTTAGGTAACCCATGCAACCTTACAATCTCCTTAAAAAAACAGATTAGAAATGTGAGTAGCATCACTCGTTCTATAACATGGAATAAAATGTGCCATTTTAGAAAATCTGTCAACCACAACATAAATTGAATCATTTCCTCTTTGAGATTTTGGTAAACCCAAAACAAAATCCATACTTACCATATCCCAAGGTCTATCTAGAATAGGTAATGGAACATACAAACCTATGTTTTGTCTCCTTCCCTTTGCATACTGATAGACTTTACAACTTTTTACATACTTCTCCGCTTCAAATCTCATCTTCGGCTAGAAATAAAACCGATTCAACTGCTCATAGGTCTTTTCTATGCCAAAATGTCCTCCAAGTCCACCACTATGTTTCTCCTTAATTAAATTTTCTCTCATAAAGAAATTTGGTATGCATAGCTTATTTCTTTTAAACAACAATCCTTCTTGCGAGAAAAAATACAGCCACTTACTTCTGTCTAACAAAACAGGATTTTTACAAGCTTCAAATGCCTCTTTAAAATCTAAATATTTCTCATATAATTCTTTAAGAAAATCAAAACCCAACACTTGAATTTGACTTTCTTGAACTAGGATACTTTTTCTGCTTAAGGCATTTGCTACTTTGTTTGATTGGCCATTTATATGTTTTAATACAAAATTAAAACTTTGAAGATATTCTACCCATTTTGCATGTTTTTGACTAAGCTTTGGTTGTTGCATAATGTACTATAATGCATGATTGTCTAAATAAAGTATAAACTTCTTAAACATCAAGGTCTCCACTTTTTCAATGACTAGACAACTGCATAAAATTCCTTATCATAAGAAGAATATTTCTTCTTTCATTCATTTAGTTTTTTACTGAAATAAGCTACATGCCTGTCTTTCTGACTTAAAACAGTGCTCATAGCTTCTCCACTAGCATCACATTTCACTTGAGAAGGTTTATTAAAATTAGGCAAAATTAAAATAGGCTTTTTAGTGATCTTTCTTTTCAACAGCTGGAATTTCTTTTCTGCATCAACAATCCATTTAAATGGTTGTTTATCCTTCTTTATAGTGTCAATAATATAAGCATTGATCTTACTAAGATTCCTTATGAATTTTCTATAAAAACTAGTAAGACCATGAAAACTTCAAAAACACTTTTCGGTGAAGGCCACTCTATGATTGCCTTTATCTTCTCTAGATCCAATGTTGTTGGCACTGCACAAGGACTCAAAATCTCTCTAATCAATCCTTTATCTAACAATTCCTGAACCTATTTTCTGATTTCTTCATTTTCTGTGGGAGTCATCCTGTAAGCTTCTTTATTTGGAAGATTTGCCCCTAGAATCAAATCTATATGATGGCTGATTTTTCTAATGGGTGGTAACTCATTAGGCAAATCATTTACAATGATATCACAATAACTTTCCAGCATCTCTTGAATTTCAATTGGCAAATCAGAAATTTTAGTGGAAGTATTTATTACCTTGGGTTTGCAAATAAATGCAAAATTTACCTCATTCTCTTCAATCTGCTACAAGTATTTTTTTCCACTCAGCAATAGAGTCTTTGGATTAGATTTTCTTGATGTGTCATCTTCTTCCATAGGCAACAATGTATGATTAATACCATCTTTACCAAATTTGTATGTGTTCTTTTTCCCATCATGCATAGCTCCTATGTCATACTGCCAAGGTCTTCCCAGCAATATGTGACACACATCCATAGGCATCACATCACACATAATTTTTTCTTTGTATCTACCCAACTGTAACTCCACTTCACACTATTCATTCACTAACAATTGATGTCCTTTTTGAAGCCATTACACCTTGTAAGGTGTTGGATGTTTCTTTGTCTTTAATTTCAACTTTTCCACCACTTTTGTAGAGATCAAATTATCGGTGCTGCCACTATCGATTACCATTTGACAACATTTTCCTTGAACCTTGCACACAGTCCTGAACAAATTCTTTCTTTGCATTGGTTCAACAGCTTCCTTTGCTAGCTTTAACAAAACTTTGTTAACTACCAAAGGTTCCATTTTCTCTGGCACATTTTCTTCTTTTGGCACCTTTGTTGCTTTCTCTTCAGTCTAAGCAACAATTACATTTCTCTAATTTGTCCTTGCATTTTCTAGGCGCTCATAGGCTCTGTGTCACAGCTTGTTATATCTGTAACATCTGATTTCTCTTCCTCTACCTTTGCCTCCTCTTCCTCTAGAAAAACTCCTTCTACCACTTGCATCACCTTTTGTGGGTGTATGCTAATTCGAGCTACTGCTAGATCCATCTCTAGGTGTTGTAGACCTTCCTCTACCACCTTGACTTCCACTTCCTTGGAAAGTACCTCTACTTCTGTCAGATTGCTTCCTCATGAGTTTTTCTTCAGCCTTCAATGCCATCTGATAAGCCTCTTCTACTATTTTAGGAAAAAACACACTTTTCTCATCTTGGATCTCCATTCTAAGACCATTTATATATCTTGCAAACCTTCTTGTCTGCATCTTGAATTTGTCCAGCTCTTATGCTCACTTTGTAAAATTCCTCTGTGCATTATTTTACTGTCAAAGACCTCTGTCTAAGATTATGTATTTGTCTAAATAATGAAAGTTGATAATCACTTGGCAAAAATTTACTTCTCAACTTTGCCACCATCCTGTTCCAATTTTTATTTGGCTGCTTACCAAGTATCCTTCTTTCTACCTGCACTCCATCCCACCAAAGTGCTGCATGTCCTTTCAATTTTGTGATAGCAAATTTCACTCTCTTTCCTTCTTCCATTTCTTCATAATCAAAGAATTTATCCATGTCATTAATCTAGTCTATCAACTCCTCAGGGTTTAAACCTCCTATATAAACTGAAACCTCAAGTCTGGGTTTAGATGTGGATCCCAACATTGATTTAAAGAATCTCATTTCAAGAGTAACTTCTGCAGTTTCCTCTTCTTCTGCAGTTTCAACTTCAGGTTGACTGACATCTCCAGCACCTACATCTCATTGATTTCCCATTTCCACTGCTTCTAATCTAGCTTGCATCTGTTGCATAGCTTCCAACACTTCAGCATGTGCAACTAGTCTTCCTCTTCTTTAACCACCACCACATCTTCCTCCAACTCTCAAAGCCATGTTGGATTTCTTTTTCTGGTCTTTGAGATCCTGCTCAATGTAAATAAGCTGCTCTGATACCACTAATGGTGGGCTAGTTGCAGGTGTTAAGGATAATCATTCAAAACGAGAAACTATTCCTTCAAGTTTGGGTTCTCGGGTTTCCTTTGGAGTATTATTCATTAATCTCCAAATTTAGTCATTTTGTTAAATTAGTAGATTTATTTAGTTTACTTGGTTTATGGCAAATCCTCAAATTTACCATGGAACCAAAAGGAATTAAAACCCTAGTTCATAACCTTACCTTTATGAAATTCCACAAATCTTTGCACATATATCGATGCTCTCTTTAGCGCATTAAATCTTCGTTCTCGATCTCATTCCTCAATCTGATGGTTGTCGTGTCACCCGCTCGCCAATTAGCTTGGCCAATCTCCACCGTCGATCAATCTCACTCGATCCAACAGCTATCGCGTAATCTCACGTGAATTCTTGCATGATGCATAATAAGTCAAGAGCGCATGAGAAAAGTGGTTTTCCTGTGCTACGTGTCAACCCCTCAAGTTAATCATGTAAATTTTCAAAATACCATTTATCACTTTGAGACCGCGCAAGATACTGCTTACACCTATAAAGACCACTCATTCTATTTTGAAAGTGCATCTTCTGATGTGATCACTGTAAGATCTGACCCCTTCAAGCAGACAGCCACGATTAACTGAGCTATTAACTCAGTTTTATAAATTATCGCATCCGATTTTGGAATTAACTTCTGCACTTGTTGGCATGCGATGACCATTAGATCTGTTGGATCTATCTGATCAGATGATTCTAATGTTCTTCTAGGTTTCTCGCGAATTTGTCAGGTTTCCTCGTTCCGCCAGACTTAGCACTTCTGCCAAGTTTAATTCTCGTCTGTCAGACTGAGGATATCACTAACTAACTTTGTGATTTCGTATGCATCCAAGTTATTTCAATGCATAGTGAGTGAAGATTTAGATGTGACAACACAAGATTATACAAAATCTAATTCTAAAGGGCCCAAACTGGAAATCAATGAAACACAGAGATATTTCGAAGGAAATTAAACCCTCCAGGATTTGACCATTCATGCACAGTATTCACAGAGATATAGAGATATTCCAAATTTTACATTTCAATCCTCCTAAGCCAAAATCCCATTTTACTAATTCAAAACTTACATAAACATCTGTACATACAACAATCAGATCCTAAATCAATGGATGGAATATGCCTAATCCTAGATAATATCTAATCTGCATGATATTCTCCTCAAGAATCTCAACTAAGCCTAAATACTTGAATTAATTACAAGATAATTCAAATCCCTTAATTCTAGCTCAAATCCTGTCTAGAAATCTTTGTAAAGTGACAACTAAAGGATCCCACTCCTTTGCTTGTAAACCTTTTTTTTTGTATTTTTGGAATAAAATTCAAAGTCCTTTGTCTTTGAGCCTCATGCTCCTGCGTCATAAGGACACTATAGAGTCACTCAAAGGCCACTTTTAGCACTGGTTCATCATACCAATCATCTTAAACGAGTTATGGCACCACTGGCTGGTTCATCTACACTATGATTCACTTCCAAAGTTGAAGAAATTGGTCTAAGGTATCCCCGATGTTCAAGCTCATCATGATGGAATTTTTCTAGGTTGTGCGAGTGGAAATAAAACAAGGGGACCATTTCCCTCTAGTAAGAACAAGACAAACAAAATCCTCCATCTCATTCATTCTGAGATATGTGGTTCGATGCCTATACATTCTATTGGTGGTCATATTTACTACATCACCTTTATTAACAACTTCTCAAGAAATACATGGATATATTACCTTAAGCACAAGGATGAAGCCTTTGAAATATTCAAGGAATTAAAAGCCTTGATCAAAAATCAATCAGGAAAGAGAACCAAAGCCTTCAGGTCCGACAATGGAGGGGAATACATGTCAAACAAATTCATATCATTTTGCAAGAAAGAAGGGATCAAGAAAGAAATGATTGTGCCATATACTCCCAAACATAATGGTTTGTCTGAAAGGAAGAATAAGTCTATAGTAGAAGGTTCACGTGCCATGCTCCACGATCAAAAGGTTCCAAAGTTCCCTTGGTTAGAAGACATACCTATTGTTGTATATGTTCAAAATAGGGTGCCTCATCAAGCGTTAGAAAACAAGAATCCCGAAGAAATATTCATAGGTGTCAAGCCTAATATTAGCCATCTTCGGGTATTTGGATGCCCCGTATATTTTCATGTGCTGAAGGATAAAAGGAACAAATTGGAAGCTATAGGAGGAAATGGTATGTTTGTGGGTTATTGTGAAAATTCTAAAAATTATATAGAATATATATTCCTGGTCAAAGGAAGGTCGAAATTAGCAACGATGTAACTTTCAATGAAGATGCAACTCTTGGAAAAGCGAGAGAATTTCCTTTGCCTCCTCCTCCCGTGGAAGAGAATGATGACTAGGATATTCTGGATGGTCCTTTCGTGCCTAAGTCCAAAATGGCCAGTGATCCCATGGAGCTCATGGATCCGTTAGATCCTCCTCCAAGTGATCCTCCTATTAGGAAGTTACCACTTTGGCTCTACATTACTCTACAAAATGTTGAAAGAAATGTTCCCATTCATAGATCATTCAGAGAAAGGAAGAAACCATGCAAGTATCAAGGATATGTTGCAGCCATGAGTACTATTATTAAGGCCGAATCATCCTCATTCGAAGAAGCAGTAAAAGAACAAGTTTGGAAGGATACTATGGACGATGAATATGAATTGATTGTGAAAAATGATGTATGGGTGTTGTACCAAAACCGAATCGGAAGTCTGTTGTGACTTCAAAGTGGCTATTCAAGATCAAACATGGAATTGATGGCAGCATTGAGAAATACAAAGCAAGGTTTGTAGCTCGAGGATTCTCTTAGAAAGAGGGAGAATATTATGATGACATATTTGCTCTCATGGCTGGATATACAACCATACAGTTTCCCTTGTTGCTAGTCAAGGATGGACTCTTCATCAGATGGACATAAAGATTGTTATCATACATGTCATGTTACAAGAAGAAGTATATGTTAAACAACCACAGGGATATGAAGTGTAAGATCCAAGAACACATGTTTGCAAGTTGAAGAAGGCATTGTATAGATTGAAGCAAGTGTTGGTGCAAGTATTTTTATTTCAAGAGTGTCAGCACTATATATGCAGTGAATACATATGTCATTGTATGTTGGAATCGTTGAAATTGCTAATGCCTATTTATCTAAAGTGAAAACATTTTTTTTTGCAAAATGAATGAAAAAACACTCTTAAAAAACTAAGTGTCAATTCTGGAATAACAAAAAAAAAAATTGAGTTACAATTTTGATATTTTTTAGCAATGGAGTTGAAGATAAAATATCTGGACTTTGAAAAAATGTAAAATTCCAACAATTCTCGAACATGATGTTAAAGATAAAATATCTTGACTCTAAAAAACCCTGATATTGTAATTGTTTTCAACCATAGCATTAAAGATAAAATATCATGACTTAGAAAAACATTAAAATCTTGACAATTTTTTAACCATGTAATTAAAAATCAAAGATTATGATTATCAAAAAATCTCAAGTTTTCAAAATATTTCAAGCATGACATTATGGAAAAATTTTATGACAAAAAACTTTAAAAATGAACACCCAAGAATAATTTATTATTTAAATGCTAAATATATAGTGATTTTAAAATCTTAGCCTAAGACAACTTGATACATTGCAACAAAATTTTAAAAATCAACCATCAAATTGACACACGGTGTATGTGAACTTGACCCATTATAATGAAAACTTAAAAACCAACCATGCAATTGATATATTGTGGAGGCAGACTCGATTAATTATAACGAAAAGTTTAAAATCAACTATCAAATTGCCCATAATGGGATCGGGTTGCTAGATGAGCATCGACACAGAGCCTCTAGAAAAAAAATAAAAATAAAAACAAAATAAATATATAAAGAAATAAAAATGAAAAATACAAAAGAAAACAAAAATTCAAATATTGAAAAAAATAAAAACAATAAAAAAATAGAAAAATAATAATACAAAAGAAAACATGAATTTTATATTTGAATAAAGGAAAAAACAATGAAAAAATAAATAAAAAGAAAACAAATTTATATTGAAAAAAAAAAATCAAATGTTCAAAAAAAAAAATTAAATACTATAAAAGATTAAAAATAGTAAAAATACAGAATGAATAATGCAAAGGACACCAAAAATTCAAATATAGAAACAAGTAATAACGATAATAACAACATAATTATTTTTTTAAAATAATAACAAAAAAACCTAAAAATATGAGAAAAAATCAATTGTAAAAGAAAAAACTAAAAAAAAAAGAGTAAGAAATAAAATAAAATTAGTTTATCGCCTTCCTAGCCTTTTACGATGTCAAAATTATAGTGAGATCATGAGGCTTCTCTCCAAGCTTTTTGAACATAGGAATAAAATCTTAAATCAAACTAAATAATTTGTTTTTTAAGGTCCGATAGACCAAAGTTTGGTCTTAATGGACATTTACCATCATCATCATCATCATCATAAAAAAATTAGACAAAATATAAAAATAAAAATAAAAATAAAAATAAAAAATAT